>BLFK01001094.1:3352849-3362849 GCA_014634185.1 Astreopora myriophthalma
CTTACTTTTGGAATTATTTTTTTGTTTAAGTATATAGTTGTTTTAATTTGTGGATAGTTACCCGTAACTATTGCGTGTGGTATGGGATATTCAGAGCTTCCAATCTTCAATCAAACACAGCTGCCTTTTCCGCTTTAAATGATTTTTTTCCTGGAACTTCCGTTCTGCTGGAAAAATACAAAAGATGTTTACTTAGTGGTCGAAATTAATCTTAATCTAGAACATATCAAAGGAGTTATTCGATAACACCGCATCACTTGTGTGCAGTATAAAAAGCCATATACGTCAGCATGATTATCTCTTCAGTCAGTTCTACATATCACAAAGCGAGAGTATCGAGGAGTTCGCTTTGGGTAACGGTAACTACTTGGGTAACAGATTCAATTTTGAATCGAAAACTGCTTTTTGATAATTCTTGCGTCCAAGGCACACGAAGTACCGGGTACTCAATAATTGTCCAAGGGGAAAGATACTGGAAATTGGTCGCGCCCATACATGCATATTACGCGAAAAACGCCCCCACAGTGGCTACTTCTAACTTGGCAAGTTCAAAATGTTCCAATGATCATCCAGTATTCCGTAAGTGACACTGTGTTCCTTTCTAAACCCTGGCGGTTAGTCTTACTGGAGAGATTTAATTAGTTGATGATCACTACCCATCGGAACACGGCTGCTGCTGCTGCTGCTGCTGCTGTGAATTTCGAACTCTCGTGAAGTAACGGTCGTTTGCTCGCAGTGGTTTCTCTCTCGTTTCGCTACCATCGCGGATAAGAGACAAGAATTCACAGCTTCCAGGGTAACTGCCAATCATTGTTAAATCAGCCAATTTCGCGTTTATTCGGAATGAAAAAATCCAGGCGGGGATTACTGTCCACTTCCGTAGACTTCAAGTGCCTTAAACGCATTTTCCACTTTTTGCAGTCAGTGTGCTTTTCGTCTCAGCGATAACTAGGTAGGCTGCGACGTCCGGAGAATGCAAAAAGCTGTAGAATGTTATTAAGTATTTTGTTTCTTGCGGTTAGTCATATTTGTTCCTTCTGTAACTACATCTGATTCACGGTGGCGAAGAAAGCTTTGTAAACATCGGCCCCATATAAAAGCACAGCCCAAACTATCTTAATTAATTTCCTGAGTTTTCAATGAGGCTTCGAAGCATGTTCAAGCCAGCCACCTTAAACAGACAACTGCTGGCAAGAACCACTCTCCACTCATTTCTGGTCCCTCTATCAAAAAGATATTAGGCAAAAATTTGTCATAACCGGCGATAAGAAATACTTGGTATCAACGAGGTCTACATTGCTGTTTGTTGCAGTTACCTAACTCTTGAGACCCTCCCAGGGGTTTTGGGGAACAAGGGAACATGGCTAATTTAAACTTGGGAACAGGGGAACAAAGACAAAATATCTCAGGGAACAAGGGAACACAAACCATTTTGGGGATCAAAAAACTGGGAAAAAGTTCGAAATATTTTTCAGGAACAAGGGAACACAAGCAAATTTTTAAAGGGAACAAGGGAACAAGGAACCCCCCCTGGGAGGGGCTAACTGTTGAGCTGTACATGTAGTTTCAAACAGTTACCTGCTAGTCACCATGACAGTCTCAAGTCTGACTCACATGCCGCACTCTCTTTGGACTTCCAATTAGCTTTACAAATGAAAGCAAACGACTGATTTCTCATCCAGTCTCAGCACAATTCCGTCGCAATTATTTTAGAGCGTGAAATAGTCAATACTTTTATCATTTTGTCATCATTTCGCAATTAAAGAGATGCTTCGCATTGTAAGGAAAGTAAATCGATGTTGTCGCTGCAGGTCGAGAAGCCTGAGAATGTTTTCAAGTCGTGTGTATCAAATCAAACATCAAAGGTGTACTAGAGCAAAAACTCACCAAAATTTACTAAATTTACTGCATCTGTCACCGTCCACTGTTTCGACGGTGTCGGGGGAGTGAAAAAGGACTTGCGTCGCAACTGACTTCAACCCATCAACCCTCTTTACCCACCCAACTCCTGATTGTGAGGGTTGACCACTCTACTGGGGACTACGTCCCTTATAATTACTCTTACACAAACAGTATGTGGTTTCTTTTACGTCCCCTACTACTACATTGATTTATCAAGGAGTTGTAGGAGACAAGGCTAACGGCATAACGTCAGCGCCTAATGACGCAATCATCTAACTGAGATATGGAGCAGTAAGCACAGTCAGCGTGATCTTATATCGGTTATTACGAACCTTCGGCCTCTCACACAGCAGACCGGCACACTACAAACTGAGCTAAGCACGCACCGTTGATGTTTTTCTCCAGTGCAATATCCTGATTTAGCATGTACTCACTCAGTGATCTTGGTGTTTCAAGCAATCTGATTGGTTGGCTCTCTCGGAGTTATTTAACAATTATTCCACGAGCGCGCGTTGGGTATGAGATGATAGCCAACGAGGCGCGTAGCGCCGAGTTGGCTATAATCATCTCATATCCAACAAGCGCGAGTGGAATAATTGTTTTATTAAAAACGCCCCCAAGATTAGACAAATCTTCCCGAATTTCAACTTTCAACAACAAATTTCAACAACAAATTCCCGAATTTCAACTTGCATTGTTTTGCTTCGCATTATTAAACTATAAACACAGATGCTTAAATTGTCAAAATAAAGTTTAGAAGTTGCTACCTTGAAATATTTTCATGCCATACTTTGTGGCTCTCTTTGTGCTCCCCGGTATTGCGTTTTGTAACAGTTGAAGGACTTCTTTTTCATTTAACTCCGGCGCGAAGCGATTTTCGCCGGCCGCCATTGTTTGCTCAGGGAAATTTGGAGGTTATGGTATATTAGCTCATATACCATGATAGCTAAGCCAATGAAAAGTCTTGAATTGCATTATCCAATGATTCAGTTTTTAATAATGAGCATTCTTCACTCCTTAGGGGTAATCGAGTCAAAACAAAGCAAAAATGGCCGGCGTAAACTAAAAAAGTTTGATTGAACGGTGAAAATGTATTAACAAGCAGACTTTCTATTTAGATTGCTCATTTGAACGGTGTTAAATGACCATTTCGCTAGTTCGTGACAAGGGTTTTAACGAAGGTTATTATTTGCATGTTTGAAGCTTCTGTAAACACTTTCGCGCATGCTTTGTACCGCGTACACGTTTTCCAGGCATGAATTGAGAAGTCAATTAAATCCACTTTGAAATGGCTTTCTTCGGCAAATGTTGAGATCGAGTGTTGTTGAGATCACTTCGTGTGTATATGCTACAACGATTATTCTTTTCAATCTCGGTGAAAAGTGCGAGAATATTTACCGAAGCGGTTCGGTAAAAATTCTGCCATTATTCACCGAGATTCGGTAAATGTTTTCCCACTCACCAAGATTGAAAAGAATAATTTTTAAATATATAACAGCTTTCATGTACTGGATTTTAATTTGTAACTTCACCTAAGCACGAGGTGGAGTTTTCTAATTTTTCTATCATTACTAACTTTTTTCTCAAAATTTCTTGCCGAAAACATATCTATTGACCACTTTGCAAACTTTCTCGGTTCATTCACGTAGTTTTAATACACAAGAATTAGCTTTGTTCTAAGGGTTTGTAGTAAATTTGATACCGAACCTCCTGTCATTGTTTGCTCTCGTATGAAATGATCTTTATAGTGCCAGCGTTAAGCCGATGTAAGTCGTGCAGTACTTTCTTTCGCAGTGCGCTGGAGTTTGCAATTTGGAGAACACAACCTGTATCCTGAAAACGCGGGGAACAAATTGTTACAGGTACAATAGTTCCACTCAAGATGCTACGCGGTCAACAAGTTTTGATTTTATTGTTGGGGCTGGTGTCTGCTTCACAAGAGCTTGGCATAGAAGACATCATCCAAGGTACCTTAAGTAGTTTTACAACATGCAAATAGCAACAAGTTAAGCTAATTACGTCAATTCACGTAATTTCCTGCGAGGTCTACAAAGCGTCTTGTATAGTGCAAAGGGTCTCGTTTGCTACATGGCGGCTTACTTGGCACCTAAGGTCTTGCATAGTACCTGGGGCTTGTATGTTCCATAGGGTCCAGTAAAATGCGAGCGGTCTGGTACGGTACACGGAAGGGGATCTTGTAAGGAACATGGGGTCTTGTGTGGTACATGGGTATTTTGTATTGTACATTCTTTTTTTTAATTTTCCAAGTTCTATTTGGACAAAAAGATAGTACAAAGTTCAAAACAACTGAGCGAGGACGAGAGACAAAGACGACAGGAGTCCATCAATAAGACCCTCAGTCTATCTCAATTAAGTTCTTGAGTCAAGTCTTTACGGATTGTATCTATTTTTAGATCTTTTTCCCGCGAAATACAAAGGTCTATCTCGATCCAAGGTCTATTTGGACAAAAAGATAGTGCAAAGTTCAATACAACTGAGCGAGGACGAGAAACATAGACAACATACCATGACAGGAGCCCATCATTAAGAGCTTCTATCTCCATTAAGTTCTTGAGTCAACCCTTTACTGAGTACATCTATTTTTTAGATCGCTTTTTCCCGCGATATACAATGTTTCATCGTGCACACTTTCACAGCCTGCTTTTAGGGAACAACGCCATTGTCAAAAATCACCATTTCACTTACAGGGTGCCAAGTTCTTATTTTTCTAAGTCCTTCCTATTTCTTCCCATTTTTCAAGGGAAACCTCCCTTTCTTCTTATTTTTTCGTGCATGACTGGAACAAAATGCACTATTTAATGATGAAAAAACAAATTTAATGCCAGTACATTTGAACCTTGGCTATAGCCTGTGTAATTTCACACCCTGGTCACTTCACTCAACTCTATTTTACTTTGCCAAATTCATTTAATCGCTGTTTTGCTGTTTCAAGTCATCACGTTTCTACCAACCAATCAGGTAAAACCAGAGTTCCTATATAAAATTCACTGACACGGCTCATATCACTTGACTCTGAAGATGACCTCCGCTCAGGTTGTCAAAACGTCATGACACTTATTAATCTCACTTTCAGTTTCGTATTTGATGACGATTTTGGCTTCAACGATCCTTCAATTTTGGGAAGAATTTGATATCTTCTGCACTCGCATAGGCACAACCCCCTCTCTCATCCAATTATAATAAAATAATTTATCGAATGAGTTCAAGGGTATTGCTTCGAAATTACTCCGAATAGAACATTTTGAACAGTCAGACAAACCTGTGGATTTGATACTGAAGGTATGCCAAAAATTGGGGCATGTACAGCGAATTACTTTACAGACATATCCATTCTGATACAACGCCAGATTAGGCCACCTCATGTAAGAAATGTTGGCTCACTCTCTCTGCAAAGAATGTATTTGTTCAGATCTTTCTCAAGGTGTTCAAACGGCTTAGTCAAAGCACCGACCCCTCTTTCCAAGATGAAATTCAGCTCAGTCAGCTCGCGCAGGAAAAAGCAATTTACAGTCAAACACCTGTATATAACGGTCACCCCGACTTGGGAAATGGCCAGGTGACCGTTATATGCAGGGTGGCTATACACAGATTTCCATAAAACTCTATTGGAAGTGAATAAATAAATTTTTATGTGCAAATGATCACTCAGTTTACATTTTATTGACAATAACAATTAATTATAACAGCAACGCAATAAATACAAGAAAAAAGGCTCTTAAAATGTCCGGGGTGTACTTTTAGGGAGGTGGGGTAAAACCCTCCTGGAAGTTAATGAACGTTTTTATGTGGAAATAGTCACTCAATTTACATTTTATTTTGACTATAACAATTAACAGCAACACAGTAAATAAAGAGGCCCCCAAGCCGTCGAACATCACCCAAATATCTTGAGCAAAGAATTCGAGGTCATCGGCAACGTACCCAAGTTAATGCTACATGCACTTGCAGGCCCGTAGGGAGGGGGGGTGCGATGGGTGCGCCCGCACCCCCCCGCAGACTGCTGAGGTCCACTTTTTTGTTAAAAAAATAAATACTAAAAAAAAATAATAGTGTTGTTCTGTTTGCCAAGATGCACCCAAGGAGGCTTGACCTTGGCACACTTCTGAAAGATCGTGATGATCAGCAGCCAGCCGAGTGAACAATACGGATTTACAACTTTATTTCTATTTTTGTTATTTTTAAATAGTGACATTGGCATTGTTATTCTCTACATTGTAAAATACATACGTAAAGCATTCTCTTTGCCCAAAAAAATCAATTTTGAAGTTCAAAATTTGACAAATATCCACGTTTTTAGGTTCGCTTTTAGCGACCTATATTGCTATCATACTGACCTTCAAAACGCACGAAATGCAGTCTCAGACAACTTAATTTTCAAAATTTCCCGGGGGGGCATGCCCCCGGACCCCCCTAGTAAAAAGCGCCTCCGGCGCTCGTTGGTCCGTATAATCAACTGATCGCACCCACCCGTAAAAAATCCTGGCTACGGGCCTAACTTGGTTAACCAGTTTTCGAACAGGTACACAAAGTGTGAAAAGGGGTTATAAAGGGGAAGCGAGTTAACACAGGAGGCAGCCTCGGTCTCGAGGTTCCCTGTGAATACATTTTTGAAGGTGGCAATGTCTCCTGTGACTGGCTGCATCGGAAGCTGACACGAGAAATTTTGACGCCGAGCGCTATCACGATCCATAAAACAACGACTGCCAACTTGATAAGTACAGTACAATGTTATAATCAGAGAATTACAGTATGCATAGCCTGCGAGCAAGCTCTCTCGTGCGGTGTGGGTGGGTGGAGAGAGGTTACATGAGGTTATGTAAACACGGAAAAAGTCCTCTATTGCTTAACAACAGAACTGTTGTTAACAACAGAACTACGGATATCAGATTTCCAGCATTTTCATTGGCTCGCCGGACATATCTGCTGTACCTAATATGGTCATGGATAACATTTTTGCAGCTCGGAGAAAAATGGTCGACAAAAGCCATTTTGTGCCAAATAAAATCAACATGGAAGAGTCGTTGATCCTGAGTTTTCCTTCTCCACTTCCTTTCAAATTGATTTTCTTCCCTTTTTAGGCATGCCTGACGATGTTCTGGAGACATCAAGAGAATTTCTCGAACAACAGATCAAGAATCATCGGAAGGGTGGGTTGATTACTAACTTGCATTGTTTTCTCCGGCTTTCCAATATGATTTTCATATTTAAGGTTCCCACACGGGTACCTTCCTCGAGAAGACGGAGGATTTAACAGCATTTTCTAGCACTATCGAGTACTCAAAATTACTTATTGCCAACAGTCGTTCGGAATTAAAAATCATAGTTACTGGAAGTTACAGGTAAGAGTTATTGTAAATGATAGGGGAGTCTTCCCTTGATTTAGAAAAGGGATCACGGTTCAAATACGATAGGATCGCCGTTGGATTCATAAAAAACGGGGGGCATACACAACTCGACACTTTGAGGCCTCTTTGACGCCGAAGCGCAAAGACATGGAAGCTCAGTAATAAATTAACACCGTTGCCGGTGCGGAACCCTGACAGAAACCAAACGATAATCAAGCAGAATCTTAGTCCCCTTTTTGTTTCCTGTTTTTATTTGTTGTTTTTTTATGTTCGTTTTCGTTGCAAGTGACACGAATTCCCTTGGGAACATCCAGGCAAATGCCACGCTAGATTAGGCTCTATCAGATGCGAGAGATTGCCCCTCCCTCCCTGCCAAGGATATTTTTCTTCAGATCTTTTTCAAGGGGTTCAAATGCCTCGATCATAACACCTAACTACCCCTTTTACCAAAGTACATTCCTGTTAAAAAAATTAAGCTCAGGCAGCTCGTACAGCAAAACAATTCAGCTAGCGAGTGCGCGACTATCACGCGTGCGCTTGCATTCGTGGCCACACATGGGTGTAAATTAGAGAAAGGATAGGGGAAATTGTTTTGCACTTTTTTAATTGACTACCCCCTTAAAATGGACTAATATGCTTAAAATTGGGCAACACCGCTCGTCATTAGGCCACCCACCGAAAAATTACCCCTAGTCACCTCATTTCATCGTGATTTTTTCCCTTTGTAGACACGCATATGCAGGACTATCACGCGTAGACTAAATACTTATAATTGTGCAACGCTCCTCGTCTTTATGCCATCAAAAGAATACGTCCTCTACCTTATTTCGTTATGATTTTCTTCCCATTTTAGTAGACAAGCCTGAAGGTGTTTTGGCGGAGACATCAAGAAAATTTCCGGAACATCATTTCAAGGCTCATGGGAAAGGTGTGTTTATTACTTAGTTGGCTTGCATTCGTGATTTTCTTCGGCTTTCCATTATAGTTTTTTTATTCTTAAATTTTCTCCACCCTCCTTACTATCGAGTATTCAAAATTACTTATCACCAACAGTTGTTCGGAATTAAAAATCATAGTTACTGGAAGTTAAAGGTAATAGTTTGTATAAATTATGGGGGAGTCTTCCCTGAATTTAGAAAAGAGATCATGCTTTAAATACGATCGGATCGCGGTTGGATTCATTAAAAAAAGATCAGGGGTCATACACAACTTGACTCCTTTCGGCCTCTTTGACGCCGAAGCGCAAACACATGGAAGCTCAGTAATAAATTAAGACTGTTACCGGCAGGAACCCTGACAGAAACCAAACGATAACCACGCATAGTCTTAGTTCCCTTTTTCTTTCTTGTTTTTATTGGTTGCTTTTTGTTTTCGTTTTCGTTGCAAGTGTGACGAATTCCCTTGGGCACATCTGCGCAAATGCCACGCCAGATTAAGCTCCATTACATGCGAGATATTGCCTGTCCTTCCCTGCCAAGGATGTTTTTCTTGAGATCTTTCTCAAGGGTTTCAAACGGCTCGGTTAAAATACTACCGCTTTCTTCCAAGGACATTACTAGCTAAAAATTCAGCTCACTCAGCTCGCGCAGGAAAACAATTCAGCTAGCGCGAGTGCACGACTATCACGCGTGCGCTTCAATTCGTGGCTGCACAGCCAAGGGGGTAAAATAAAGAGAACAGGCAAGGTGAATTGCTTTTTTATCTGTTGTGTATGTTTTTAATTGAATACCTACTTGAAATGGACTAACATACTTAAGGTTGTACAACACTACTCGTCACGGAGCCACCAAAAAATTGCTCTTATTTACCTCATTTGCTCATTAACTCTTTTCCTTTTGTAGACACGCCTAAAACTGAGAATTTCGCGAATTTGATTTAAAGGATCATGAAACGGGTGACTTGACATATCTACTTGAATTCACGGTTTTCTCCCACTTTCGAAATTAATTTTGATTTTTGAATATACCACTAAAACCTTTAACACGAAGACATTATTATTATTATTATTATTATTATTATTATTAGTACTATTATTATTATCGATTACTATTATTATTGTTATTATTATTATTATCGATTACTTTAAAAGTCCTCGTTACAATGGTCGTTCCGAATTAAAAATCATACTTCCTGTAAGTTCATGTTAAATTACAACAAAGTATTCCTGTAGTTAAGAAAGGGGATCACGGTTCCTAATACGATCGGATCGGAAGTATAGGATTAGATTCATCAAGCACCAAAGAGCATACAAAAGTCGACTCTTTGTGGCCTCTTTGAAACCAAAGCAGAAACAAAACTGAGAAAACTCGATAACAAAGGAGCACGGTTATTGGTAGGAATCTTGAAACCAAATATTATAACCAAGCTGAATTTTAGTCCTCTTTTTTCTGTTTTTTATTTATTTGTTTGTTTTCGTTTTCGTTGCATGTACCACGAATTACCTTAGACACATACACGCGAACGCCTTGCGCGATTAGGCCCCATCATGAGCAAAACGTTAACTCTTCTTACTTACCAAGGATGTTTTTCATCAGATCTTTGTTAACGGGTCGATCAAAACACTGATCCTTTTTTTCAAGGTACATTTCTAGCATAAAATTTAGCTCAGTCAGCTTGTGTTAAAAGCCAATTCAAACGGCATATACAGGACAATCACGCCTGAGCTTCCATGCTCGTAAAATAAAGGGAAAGACAAAACAAAAATGGTTTCAAGATATTTTTCTGTTGAGTAT
>BLFK01001094.1:3365349-3373543 GCA_014634185.1 Astreopora myriophthalma
AGAATGGAACACTTGTTCCACATCGAAATGACAGGAAATGTTCCAAACTTGAAGATCCCAATTGCACTGATCCTCAGTTTGTAGATGGTAAAACATTCCGACTGGCAATAGCAGTCAATGGACAGATTCCTGGGCCTACCTTGATAGTTCACGAGGGGCAAGAAGTTTTAATTCATGTTCACAACGATCTCACAAGTGAAGGTATTTCAATTCATTGGCATGGGATGCACCAGATGGGAACACCTTGGATGGATGGTGTGGGCCAAGTGACTCAATGCCAGATAGGGCCTTCGTCAAGCTTTTCATACAGATACACTGCTAAGCCTTCTGGGACATTCTGGTACCACTCTCACAGTGGAGCCCAAAGAACAGATGGCCTCTTTGGTGCCCTTGTAGTTAAGGAAGATCCTAGCAGACTGGAAAATATTGAGGCCACTCTTGGCGAATTTGAAGACTTATCAGGTCAGCACACCCTAACCTTAATAGACTGGCAACACGAGGCATCATTGGACTTCGTCTCACAGGCCACCGATGGCCTGGGCTTCTATCCAGAAAAACCACTGGGCGAGGTACCCACTCCTGAGGATAAACAATACAGCATCACACATAGTTTTGACCACGCAGGGATCGGGCCAGTCCCATATTTCTCAGGACTCATAAATGGCAAAGGAAGACATAGTGACGTTCCATACAATAAAACAAGATTGAGCATATTTACCGTAGAGGAGGGAAAGACGTATCGCTTTCGACTTGTTGGAGCTCAAGGACTGTATGCTTACAAATTCTCCATTGCTGGCCACAAGCTAACTCTGATGGCCACCGATGGCTATTTGACTGAGCCTATCAGAGACGTAGATTACATAATAATACACACAGGAGAGAGGTACGACTTCCTACTCCAGGCAAATAATCCATGTTTGAAGGACTACTGGATGCAAGCGGAGACTTTGGAGAGTAATAATATAGGGGAAGGGCCTCCCTACAAGTCACTGGGACATGTTGCAGAAGGCATTTTGCACTACAAACAGAGTGACGATTCAGATGATCCAGATTTCAACGTACCGTCGTGGAAATACGAAGCTATCAAACGGGCTTCTCCTCTTCGAAATTGTAGCAGCGAAGAGAAATGCATAGCAGTGAACTGCCCATTCAAGGAATTTAACCCATCATACCACATCAGGTGCATAAATGTTCATGAACTACGATTACTTGAACCAACGCCAGCCACTGAGCTTCCAAACGCAGAGCCGGATCCTAACTGCACACATTTCATCAACTTCAATTTTGAGGGCCAATCAAACACAGGCTCTGCCAACGGAAGGAATTTTATTCTTCCAGCATTTCCCCCGCAAACCCAAAATCGGCAGTTTTATGAAAGTGGCGCAAAGTGTGACCATGAAGTTGACTGCAATCCTTCAACACCGAATTGCTCATGTGCTCATGTAATAGACATTGAAACTCACAAAACGATTCAACTGGTGTTCACATCCGTTGGTAATGTATTTGCGGTTCATCCAATTCATCTTCATGGCCACTCATTTCATGTTGTTCACATTGGATATCCTGACTACGACAGTCTTACTGGTTTTATAGCGAGCGCTAATAGGGATATATCTTGCGAAGACACCACCTGCACTAACCTGGGATGTGACCCAAACGCTTGTACCAGACCACACTGGAAAGATGACAGACTTCCAAAGTCTTTTGAGATTAACAGCAAAACCGTCAGAAAGGATACGGTGATGGTGCCTGCTGGGGGGTACGTGGTCATCAATTTTCTATCTGATAACCCTGGCTACTGGTTTCTCCACTGCCACATTGAGTTGCATCAGATCGAAGGAATGGCAATGATTATTAGAGAAGGGCCTCACGTCGAACACGGCACACCTCCCGATGGAATGTTCAAGTGTGGAGACTTTGAGATAAGTGAGAGTGAATTTCATAAATACAGGTTTTTGGCAAGGAAACTAAAAAATCACTAAGTGGTTCCATTGGAATCATAAAAACACGCGTGTGCAATCTATTTGTCAAGTTTACGTTGTCTACAAGTTAAGATCTTTCTTTAGTTAACTTCCTTCCCGAAAACTGTTTCAGATGATCACGTAGAAAGAACCCTGTAGTGAGCTGTAATGAGCACAATTGACTATGAGCTGTAAATTGCACCTGGAAGTAAATCATAAGTTGTTTCCACGAAAGCTGAAGAGCCCTTTCAAGATTCACTTAAAGTCTAAGGTTTTTGATTTAACTACTTATCAACTCAAAATCGCTCAGAGAATAAATCATGTAGTTCACAAAAACTGAGTGTTCGTGATGAGTACCGTATCAACTAAGTATGTATTTGTTCGGAATTCAGTAAAACTTTGATGTAATTTGATGCTGTATTTACGTTACTTTATACTGGAGTACTTATTATCTTGCTTGTACTACTCTGTGTAAACAGGGATTGCCGAGCCAAAACCTCATCAATATCGTGCGACGATTTAGGAATGCCATGCATTTTTTTCTGCGGGTATAGAGGGTTTTACGATTTAATACTCGTCACCTCCAGCCAACAGGCAATAGGTAAGCTTAAACCCAAGACCTTTTATTGATTTTGACAAACACAAATTTCAGCCTGGCGTTTGCAGATTGCTGTAAACGCAATGCTAAACCTTTCTGTTCTATTTACATGGCGAAAACTGAGTCACTGTGATTGCGTTCAAGCTAGATTTGCCCCATGTCAAAGCAGAACTATAAATTGTTTTGATCCGCCCTTCAATTGTTTCAGTCAACACTCACAAATCGTTTCCATGGCAATTATACCACGGGGAGGTACGTAATTGTAGCAGTCAGCTTGAGCCGTTTGGGCCCGTAACTACGTACGGACTTCACAGGGGAATTTTGTGTATAGTCTTGCCTTCTACGCAACGGCAAATCAGAGAGAAGCAACTTAAAGCATGCACAACATGGCTTAACTGTAAATAGTTCACGCCGCCCACGCGGCTCAGAACAGTCCTATCCCATATGTTTCCCACCAAATCCGACTCGTTTTTTTGGGTGCTTTCAACTGGACTCAGATTTTAAAATCCGAATCCTTGCACAGATTTCCAATCGAACACACATGGATTTCGCCGCGGATTTTCGAATTTGTTAACTTGAAATCCTTCTCCGCGACGAAATTAACAAAGTCCGCGGCGAAACTGATCTGTTCTCGGATTTTGTGTTCCATTGGAAGTCCCAAATCTGAATTTGTCACTCCCGGTTTCTGGCCGCACAGGTGAGACGTCGATGAGGGCGTCATCTCAGTATCAAGATTCAGTTGAGAAAACAATGTTTAGTAACTTATTTTTCTCATTGATCAAAGGTTTTGGAGATTGAATATGACAGCTAATAAGTAAACCGGTCAGATGAAGTTTGAACTCCATTTTGGAAATTGCGCTGATTGCAGCTACAATATTCTCTGCTCGAAATACTTATCATTTAGTATTACATCCACTTTCCATGTTGACTCGGGTTTAGAATCTGTTGAAAAGAATAGCGGTCATTAGTGCCGCTGGGCCCGGAGCGGATAGTTCGCACTTACGTTTAGCGTTTGTGGGGTTATTCGATAATGACTATCTTCATAAAATGTTAGTTCGCACCCCTTCATTAGGACCCTCCGTTGGGAAAAACCTGTATATGATAATTCGATGATATAAATCCCGCAATTTTGAAAAGAACCAGGTTTTTAGTTGGAATCCTTCGTTCGTTTGTTATCACTTAGTTTTCTTGTAAGTTAGTATCGAGAAATGTAGAGTATATCGTCGAAACAGAATCCTCAATTTTAATGGTTACACTACGCGTACTGTATACACTAAAGTAACAATACAGAGAAGAACTCATCAGTCCTAAAGGTAATTCTGGTCCTAGCGTTACTTTTTCACCCGGGGTTTTGCTTACTCTATTAAAATCAATTAGAGGAAGTTGCAATTGACAGGAAAAAATACACACAATACCCAATACTGACATCATCGGAGGTAGAGCCTCACGGTTCCACAAACTGTATATAAAATGATTCAGATCAGAAACTCTTAACGACACAGAAAATTGAAGAGTTGTACGCTATCGTGTACTTGAATGAATTCAATAACAATGATAATGATGATGATGATGATGATAATAATATTAATAATATGAATATGAATAAATATAAGATAATAAGACTAATTATTCAGCAGATTCAAAACCGATTCGTTATCGGCCTTATCAGTTGAATAAAAGGGATTAAAGAGGGAACTAACTCTAAATCCGAAAACCAATTAAGTATGCTGTTTGGATTCATTACTACAAGGGACCATTTTAAGTTTGGAGCTTTGAATTAACTCATCAGTGAATTTCTATTAATTTTTTTAACCACTCTAGCTAAACACCTGACCAAATACCGTCGTAAGTCTGTAAATAAAGCTGTGATTCACAACATTGGTAATGGACCTATACACCGCACATATCCCATACAGATTCATGGCGGTTTACAATTCTTTCTCTGGGGTGAAATCGGACGCCAGCTTGTATTTGTTCATTCAACAACTTGAACATAATTGTCCCACTGAGGTCTTTTCCCTTCCTTATACTTATGCTTCTCTCTCGCTTATTTGTTTGAGAAGCTGTATGTCCACATCTTGTCAACCACGATTTACGGTTGCCCAGTGATCTCACCAATTTTAAGTCCGCCATAAAATGCGTGAGAGAACGATTAAGGTTGATTTCTTTGAGACCTGACACATTTGTTTCAAAAAGGCTTTCTCGATTTTTGACAAGTGTGTTTGTTTTCAGGCTCAGTAGGTAAGGTATATGTATGAAATGTCATTTACTCAATTGCAAACAGTCGACTCTCCAAAAGAGCCGGATTGTAAACACTATACACTCTAGGCTTTTGGCGGCAACGGCGACTTTAATCGGAGGCTCCACTGAGGCGTCATATCGGTGTCAAGGTACAGTTGGAAAAGTTCTTCTCTTCCTCCTTGATTATTGTTTTTGACAATGGGAATATGACAAATGAACCGAAAAAAAGAAATCTGTCAAATTTTTAGTTTCATTTCAGTAATTTCGGGGATTGGAGCTTCGGTGTTGTCGCGTTTGCTCGAAATGTTATGAAAGATCGTGTGGGCCAGTTCAGATCCTTAGCGACTGACTGGGCAGCCCAAACGAACAATATTTCACTCGCCCAACACGAGAAATTTTTAAAATGCTGGACGGTGTTGGGTCGAATGTTTCATTTTTTCATTTTATTACTATTTTTTAAAGAACATTCCAACATCATCCAGCAATTCAAGTTCCAGAGTCATCAAACATGGTGGACGAACGATAAAATGTTGGCTCACCCACCATTTTAGATTTTCGAACTTTTATCGTTTGGCAGGGCCATTAACATTTACAGTTTTGGTTGAAGGTTTTCCTTTTATATGACGTAATCCCTTAGAGGACCTGAGCAACGCATTCGCAAAAGACCTCATCTTCAGCCTAAACAATGACAATTCAGATCCTAGTATTTCTTTCAGGTTGTCACAAGACGTTCTGCAAGCTCTTTTAAGCTCAGCTTGAAGACGTTTGAGTTAACGAAAAAATGCAAACAATGCGCACACTTTTCTTCAGCTACATTTACGGCACGCAAATTTGTTCTATGACGACTGGGCTCCTCCAGGGGCGTTAGCGGTGAATTAGAAGAGGTTGCGGTGGCGCCTCACGACTACAGCGCAGATCCCGCAAACTGTACATCAAATCAAGTTCAGAAACTCTTAATGACGCAGAAAAATTAAGAGTTTATAGGACACTGGATACTAAAATGCGGAAAAAAGGTCCACCGATAAAAATGTTAGGCCGAAGACGGAGATACGAATACGCAGATGCAGACTTACACTTCAGGCCGTCTGTTACTGACAAGGAAAGTAGATTTTTGACAAAGGCAAGTGGCATCCAACACCAGTGATTTAACACGCCTTGTCAAGAAAGGATCCAATTCCAGAAGAAATGAGTATGAAAACCCTATACCAACTCTATTTTGATTGGCCACTACAGCTCACTATGTAAACAGTTTACCCTAAAGTCAAAATAGATGGTTTCGTTTCAGAGGAAACGGAACAAAAACAATACGGGCAGTAGTAACCAATTCGAGGCCTGAATAAGTGCAGCAGAAACTTAGCCCAGATCGACTTAGAATTTGGAATTTTAGCGTTCTGTTTTTTAACCGTTGTACCCAAAGAAAAACCCTCAGAGCAGAGTTTAACAATGGAACCCGGACCACACAGCTGGGAAGCGAAAAGTTCTGCGCCACCTCTACTTCCCAATTAACGAGTGGCTTGTTTTACATCATTATGAAACCATATTTGGCTTGTGTCCAGTGGCCGAACGAAATGAATACTGAATACCAGTTTTAACATTCGGAATGATGAACAGGCGGCGTTCGGAAATAAGTCGCCCCCGCGGACCGATTTAATACGAATCCGCCACATCAGTCAATCGAACCACTTTTACAAACACGAACGATTCACATGATACTGTCGTGCGGACAAATCGGCCGTTAGTTTACACCAAACCAGCTGAAGACGAAATTTAGAACTCTGTAAACCGACAAATGTTTACACCTACCGTGAGTCGGAAACCATACGTGCTCTTAATGGCTCGTGTTTAAACAAAACCACTCACCCTTGCCGTTTTGGATTCAGTTCAAAACCTCTCTAGTAAATGGATACATTCTGTAATGATTGTAATGGAAGAGTTGTAATAATCCACAGTGCAGCAGAGGCTTAAGTGCGCATCAACATAGTTTAGTTTCAAGTAGCCCTAAATGATCGATGGCGTTGGGTTTTTAGACTACTTTGTTTCACTGCTTGCCCCCTCTAGAGCTTAACAACACGTTCCGCAACTTTGCTACTTGCTGGAAATGAAGACAAGTTTCGTTGCTCACTTCACGGCGATAGTCACAACAACACAAGTCCCTCAATCTTCGAAACATTTAGCCCCTCCCAGGGGGGGTTCCTTGTTCCCTTTAAAAATTTGCTTGTGTTCCCTTGTTCCTGAAAAATATTTCGAACTTTTTCCCAGTTTTTTGATCCCCAAAATGGTTTGTGTTCCCTTGTTCCCTGAGATATTTTGTCTTTGTTCCCCTGTTCCCAAGTTTAAATTAGCCATGTTCCCCAAAACCCCCGGGGGGGTCTCAACATTGGGACGTAAGGTTTCACAGCGTACATTTCCCCGACTTACGAGGGCGCGAGGAGTTCCAAGTTGCACGAGGGCTTCCCTCGTGCTGCCGAGGGACAAAAGGGCTAATTTGTGACACTTGCAAAAGAACAGGCGCCACCTAAAAGGCGGACATAGCAAGGAACATCGGAGGGTTTCACAATAATAAGAGCGACACTTGCAATCCCGCGGGAGTAAAATTAACAGAAACATTTTGTAAAAATTTGAACATTCCGACACTACATTACTCTCTCCAGCACCAGATGGAATGCAATTTTAAAACCGGTCAACCTTTAGATCAGAAATAACACTTCACAGACAGCTTTGATGCTAACAAGATCAACGATATTGCACATGTGAATACTACGTAACAATACCACTCTTACCACCAAATTATCGTACACTAGTCCCTTCCAAACGGAGGTTAATCATACAAAGGCAATGCACTCAAAGCTGCAGCAGAAACCTCCCTAGGCTCGATGGCGCCTGCCCGGACAGACTTAACGCTTTTTTTTTTTAACTAAACCCTTAGCTCCCAACAGGAGAAAACAAAACTTTGGAGGGAATGGCTGAACCAAAAATGGCTTGTTACAGGGGTGGGACTCCGAACATGAATCGGAGTGAGGATCACTGAAATAATTTTCAGCCTCACAAATTAATAATTTCACGTTAAGTGCGGCCTGCATTCCTTTCCTTTCCTATTTTCCCTGGAGGAAGGCGCTGGAGGCTGTGACAGGGGGAACAGGGAATATTCAAAAAACAAATTTCCTCCAGCATCACGTAAAATCTTCAAGCACGGCTCGTAAAAAGACTGGCTTCAAGGAATAGCAGTTAAATTACAATATTTAAATATCCTGCAAGTGGAGTCAAATGAAACAGGAGACAGTAACAAAGGAAAAGCAGCCGGCTACTACGTCAATTTTAAGTCTCCCGACATCAGACTACTTCCTGGACGTTTCCTAAGTTCGTTAAAAAAAAGAGCACATCTGCAGTTCTTCGG
>BLFK01001094.1:3378818-3383818 GCA_014634185.1 Astreopora myriophthalma
GAAAACTGGTTCACTAACAACATGCCACTTTCTGTTGCTATGATTGACTTCTTGGAATTCACCTATGAAAGTGGGCGAGGCAGTAAAACAGAGACCAAATTCTGGGCCCAATTCCACACTTGAGTGATTCTTGTAGCAAGCTACGTGTAAATAAACTCATTTCCTCAAAGTCTACAACTAATAATCCAGAAGTAGTCACCCCTAGAAATGGAAGAAATGAGCTTCAAAGAATGTAATAAGTGAATTTCATCAACCGCACTAACCCACGATAATAAAAAAAGACACAGAAGCTGTCATTTGAGAGGTAAGTCTATGGTACTCCAGCACACCACATTCATTGTAACCACTTGCTTGTGCTGGCCCACAAGAGAAACAATGAAGGTGACTCACACCTGTCAGAGGTTTCGAAACGATTTTAAGCGAATTTAGCAGTGTATACATGCATCACTCTCTCAAACCCTCCTTCCCTGCACTTCATGCAGAAGAACTTGCCTTTGGCCAGATTTGACGATCATTTTAGTCCCCCCTAAGCTAGGGATTAAATGAGGGGGAAATAAAATTCAAATATGTCAGTCTTGCTGAAATCACTATTGATAACAAGTACACCTGACAATAGACAGACATTTGTCATTTTCTGACGTGCAGTGATTTACGCAAACCACTCATTTTCAGTGGATAGTTTCTAACCTCGAAATGAGACTCCCAACAATTAGCAAAACTAATTTTTTGACGGACACATCACAAGTTCACCCATTCGGAAACAAGAATTTGTGGGAAGTATAAACCTTGCATCTTAGAAAACTGCTTTTTTTTTTAATTATTATAAGAAAAGTCGAGTTGAATTCTGCTGAAGAAAAAGAAACACTCCATTGAATCTAAAACATCCACATATGCCCCTATAACAGAGGGTTATAACACGTTGATTGCCTAAAACAGAAAAGCTGAAAAAGAATGGTGCCGAGATCGTTGTCTTTGATAAGCCGAAGGTGGTATGATGATCTAGAAAAGAAAGAGTGGCTGAAAAGTAATGGCTGAAAAAACAAAAGTAGGATTTTGGCATTAGTTTGATGACTGAAATTCCTGCAAGAAAGAAACACTATTCTCCAGAGGCCATCTTGCCAACTCCGTCGACTAACAAATCTCCATTCTGAGAACTTTTCAAAAAAACAGCCAATAAATTTCCTTTCAATTTGTCTTATGCTCATAAATTTCCAAACTCCTCAACTATTTTTTAACTCTCACGTGTTGTAAATCATGGATCAAACTTCACCACTTTATGTCAAACTGATAATTAATTTTTACTCTGTGGAAGGTGATACCAAACCGTTATCACAAGTCTTCCTTGTTGCACCAAACGTTGTGGACAAACAAAGAAATGAGTACCGAACTGAAGCTCGAGGAGTTATGAGGGAGAAGAGAAATTGGTTGGGCTAATTCATAATCCCAAGAAAGAGTTAAAGAATTAACCTCCCAACTATGTTTGTTGCCTTAGAACATCTCTCTTCTCTCTCAAAACTCAAAATGTTATGGAAGAAGTCCATGTACATCTATGCCATGATCACTTAAACACAGGAACATAGGGTGTGATCCCTGCCACTTTCACACCCACTTTACCCCTTTCTTCTCACCTGATCTTCATTCAAATAATTTGGCAATCCTCCAATGAAGATTTTGTGAGGTGAATCTGGCACAACAGTTGACACTACACCAGGAACATGGATAGTTGCTGTTTCTGTAAAGCAAAAGAGAGGAATAGAGTCAAGGCTCTGGGCTTTAAAAGAAGCAGGTTCTACAAATAGAGGAGTATAATAAAATCATGTAGTACAGCATGTTCTTTACGACAAAATCAAAACAAAGTCTTCTACATCTGCTTGCAACCTGTGTTTATTTACGCAAGCCTACGATCACCATGTTAATTAGCAACCGTGGTCATACACTGCAATAAATGATCCTCATTTGTACATCACACAGCATATAAAATTATTTGGCATTACATTACCAGACATTCCAGGGATAGGTTGGTAGTCTTTGGGTCTTCTTATCTTAAGTGACTGTCCCTAAAATAAACCATCATATTTCATTTTCTAATAATATTAGCTATCGAACAGCTGTAATACAGTGAAGTGCAAAGTGTACCTCTCCTTACTAATGGTAAATTCAGTTGAGATGATGTTATCAGATGTCTGCTGTTAACCTTTTACCCCTAACTAGGGCGGCAATGATCCATTAGTTTTTCCTACATAGCCCATTGCAACAACGTGAGAGGACTGGGACGAGTTTCTCGTATTGACTCGATTGAAAATCTAAACTTTTCAACTGAAATGTTATGGAATGAAGAGCTACCCAGCCAAGTTTGAGAGTTTTCGGCAGAAAATTGGCCGAATGGTAGACTTGCAAAAGTTGCAAAATTCCATACAAACCCTTAAAATTTTGTGGCCTGTCTACCCAATCCATACAAACTCTCTATTTTAGGTGATATTGGAAGAGCTCCTACTTTACCATTTTCCCATTCTAAATACTTCTATTGTTGGTAAAGACTCTCAAGTTCCGGTGCTCTTTCATTTGAATATCATAGTTTTTAAAACAAATGAAAAGAACCGTACTCTTTTCCAGTTCTCTCACATTTTTGCAATGGGCTATAGATGTTACTCAAATTAATACCAGACAACAATACTCATCAGTGAGAGACCTCTTGGGGAACAAAGGGTTTATGCTGTTCATTCACTACTAGCAATGGCAGTTTCTTTTTAAAGTCTTTTTTTTTTTACTATTATTTTCTTTAAGTCTGACAACAGGTCTGCCAAAATAGGAGGTACTGTCTTATGCCTTACCTCTAATATAATCCCATCAAAAGCCATTGCCTGAGTGGTCTCTTCAACAGAACGAAGCTAAATGAAACATGAATAAATCAATTAGTGCAACACCACATTAATTTTGTACATGTTAATAATTATTGCAGGTGAACATAACTTTACTTTACTTTCTGATTATTTTCAAAAAATTATTAACAATACCATAATATTATGTGAACAAAATATTTGGGTAAAATCATTGAATATAGAAATGTCTCGAGTACCTGAGAATGCCATAACTGATTTGTTTTCAGAACAGTAAACACTACTAGATGACAAGATGCTTAACAAAGCAAGCTACTTAATGTTCTCACCTCAATGAAAGCAAAGTTCTGTTCCAGGTTGATTTGTGCAGCAATCACTGGGTTACCGGGGGCAGTGTTTAATTTTGCTTCTTGCATTTTGGCATTGAAGAACTCAATCATCAAGCTCTGAAATCACAAACAGAATTGATCGTGCCACTGCCCTTGTACAATGCACACAATAATTGTTTTTTACAGGCTAACATGACCATAATTGTATCACACATGGTACCAGCACTCATCCAGTCCAACAGAGGAGAAAGCATCCAAATTATAGGCAAAAGATACTGAATGATTATTGGGCATTATTTGGCATCCACGCTCTCACTAACCACCCCTCCCACAACGTCCTTGCATTATTACTTTTTAACTTAAAACTGGTGCCAACAACTGAAGAAGCAAAGAGCTGTGCTTGGGATTTAACAGAGAAAATTACTTCTATTCTTGACAAATCCTCAACTAAGAAATGTACATCTTGGTCCTAATCTCTGATTAGGAATACTAACACTGACTGTCAGAGCCCAATTTAACAGGCTAGGAGATGAGGAAAAGACTTACAGCTGTAGTCAAACAAACAAGAAACTTCAATGGAAAGGAAGGGAAGGAAAGGAAAGGGAGAAAGGGAAGGAAAAGGGATGGAAGGGAATTGGGGGAGCGAGACAGTTCCTGCGAACAACAGACTGAAACACGAGACTTACAGTATATGGAGTAAGTTAGGTAGTTTTCAACAAAACAATTTTTCATTTATACCCTGACGTATGCCAAGAAATCAACACATACATGTATAGTGTATATCTGATCTGTTTGCAAATTCATCAATTGTTGGATCACATCAAAATCAAAGATAAAAAGCAAAGTACATGTATGATGGTATGACCCTACTGACCAATCAAAAGTCAGCTACGATGATGAATACACAACCAATCCTACCATGCGCATGATCAAACTATTTACAACTGACTGCAAGGACAAGTTGTACCCCACAGAGTTACAATAAACAATATTAATTACGAAGTAGAAATACTGAGGAAAAGCTACGTACTTGTAACTGTACCTCTGTTATTCCGAATGGTATGTTCCCAACGTACAATCTGCGAGCCTGTCGTGTCATCTGACTACCTTGCGGTAAACTACTGACGGTTCCCCCAGGAACTGGCCCACCGGCATTCACTGGGATCTGACCTGCAGCTATGGGGGATGCGCAACAAAGTGGATCACAGTTGCTGAGCATCTTTCTTTTTTAGTCACCGTTTGGGTTTGTAATAAAGGTCCATGTAATGCCAAACAGTAACAATAGATCACAATTTTTGTTTCCCCAAGAAATAGGAAAAGCAACTGATGTTTAACCTTTCACAAAACAACACTGACTGCTACAAGTATTTTTATCTTTCACGAATCTCATTTCATTAGCTCACAAGACAAAGATGGGGAAAAATGAAGTTTGACAGGTACATGTACTGTACAAGTGTATGTGCAAGTGTTGTACCTCTCATAGCTTTGTACTGTAGAGGTGTTAAATGCTCATATCCAACAGGAGGCCTATCCCACAAACTTTCCCTGTAAAGCAAAATATCAGAAATTGACTGCAAAACAATACATTGTGCAATCTAATGCTTTAGAATGGAATACATGTACAACTTCGACTACAAATTTTACACAATAATAATTGAAGAAGTTAGGGGTAAAACATGCTAAGTGACGATTTCTTTTTTGGCTCAAAACTCGCCCAAATTTTGCACGTAGACTTCTTTTCATTTAAAAAAACCTTGCCCTTATACTTTTTTTCCTAGTTTGCGCTTTGTTTCTGTGAATTATCGTATGCAGAAATCACTGTTTTTCTTGGCAG
>BLFK01001094.1:3406346-3411346 GCA_014634185.1 Astreopora myriophthalma
AAAAAAAAAGAGATCATTTAAAAATGTTGAAAGTCTGGACTGATCTTTCGGTCTGATTCAACACGATGCCTCTTTTCTCAAACTGAATTGGGTCTGGTGTTTTTGAGGCGTTTTGAAGTCTTCCTCAGTTCAGTAAAAGTTTCATAAGATGTGGCATCCCTATGAATTTGGGGATTGAATTCCATACAGTTAGTCCCCTTTCTTAGTTAAGGGCCTAACATCTCAAAAAGGTTGGGATATTTTTGTTGATTTTTATCTGTAAATTCAGTTTACTTCGCTCTCTTGCCGCGAAAAGGAAGTAAACTGAACGTTTAGGCTACAAATCTTGTTTCCCCTAAGGCCGTTCAACATAAAAAACGTCGCATATAGGCTTACGGAAGCAGGCCATAGCGGATCGAAGTAAATAGACATCATCGCAAATGTGATATATTCGCCGCTCCACTACCCTCTTATTAAAAAGAGAGGGTTTGAACCACTATACATATATATCCCCCTGATTTCTCTTAAAAGCAGATTTTTTAATTAGACTGACTAAGTATTTCTGTCGTCAGGCGTCATTGAAACAATCTTTAACGTGTTTTGTTTTATGAAAGTATTAGCGAATATCCCACTATTCAAAGGGCCCAATGCATTCCATCCACGACAGGGCACCGACTGTCATCCCTTACGTGCAGTCAGAGTGCTCTAAATTAAACGCAGTTGTTTTTCGCTCAATCAAAGGGTGTTTTGTCAGGCGAGAATTCCGTTCTTGCCCCATCAGTACCCGAGTGCAGCTGAAGATCGTTTCGTCGATGGCTGGCTGAAGCCACGACGGACCCACTGCGGCCAAATTTTAAGCCATTCATTATAGTTAAAGAAATCGAAGGGGAAGTTATAATTACGTGCTCATCTCTCACTACAAGGCTCCTGTTCAATTAACGAACTTTTCATTGGAGCACGAGTACGAATAGTACGAGTTTTCCGTACTGAGCACGCGCATTCGGTTTGAAGGTCGAATTTTTTCGAGGTGCGCATGCTCGGAACGAAAAACGCATCCCAATCTAAAGGTCACTAATACGCATCGTAATGAACTCGCCATTTAGACCCTCTCCGCAGAAAGTAAGAAGAAATAGTACAAATTCTTTTAACGAGTCCGACCAAAGAAATGATGACGGATTTTTCAAAGGGTAAGGACTCCCGAAGCTATTCGTGGCTTTCCTTCCAACCAAATCAGAGTGACCGTTACGGTATGCGAATGGGCATACCCGCGTCACGTAAGACCGTAACTTTTGAACAATGCCTCTGACGAAGGAGGTCGCCCACGAAAGTCCTGAAAAACATCACGTGGATGACGCGCACCGCCACTGGCCAGCACGGTGTCACGAAACCTGTCGAGTAAATAAATGACACGTACTCTGTAATCTGCATTGTGAGCTCCTCCTGGCTCCCATCGCGGTTTTTGCCGCCATATTGGATTCCGATAAACTTGGGGAGTTGTGACGAATCAAAAACGTGGGATGTGGGCGGGGCTGCACTAGCCCTATCCTTTGTCGCTTTTTGTACTCCCCCCAAGCCTCCTCTTGTTTTTCAATCCAAGATGGCGGCTTGTTGTGAAAGGACGAGCGTTCGAACTCCGCAATAGGCCTACACTGCTGGCTATTTCAAGCGCAGCTAAATGGATAGCAGGCACCACCGACTGCTCTAACATCGCCGTTAGCATATACCACTTTATTAAACTTAACGTACCTTCTTCCTACTTCACTCAGAGCACTTCTAATGCCAAATCCGACTTCCTCAAAGGCGCTAAAGGCATCCGCTGACATCATCTGAAATAAAGGAGAGAATGATGAATGAGAATGATAAATGCATTTACAATTCCTCTAGAGAAACCGTTCCTGGAAAGTGAAATGGATCCCCTGTTTTGCACGAACATTTCCCAGCACAAGAGGGTACTAAAAAGAGGTGCAAAGAGCTTTTGTAATGAAACTTACTTCAGTCCATTTATATGAATAACATGCGGCAGCATATCCGGCAGAAAAGATGTGCAAAAATGAGCAGGGAAACCTGTCCTCTTCGAGCGGTTTAAGGACCGTGTATTCATTGGAGATTCTGTCCTGAACAGTGTGCCAGGGTTCTGAACTGTAGACAAAATGGAATAGTAAGAAAAATATGATTCAATTAGCTCTCCCTATTTGATCGAAGTTACTCAATAAATTGCCATTTATTGCAATAGTATCGTATCAAGGTGCTCCTTAGGCGAATGTGTTTCTTTATCCAGGAATGAGGTTTCCATCTAGAGCCATCTTGTAAGGCCTCACAAAATACCTTGCCTTGAAAATGCTCCTAAATTAAGCTTCATTTGCAAATAGTTAAGTTGACACAAAAACGCCAAAGTCAAAACACGCCTGTGTATCTAGACAAAAGTCTTGGCATTCTGGTGATGGCGTAACAGGGTTACCAACTAATTGCACGGACTTCTGAAATACACTTCCTTACCTTGTATGTATTTCCGTGTCAAGAGCTTCTGAAATACACTTCCTTACCTTGTATGTGTTTCCGTGTCAAGAGCTTCTGAAATACACTTCCTTACCTTGTATGTATTTCCGTGTCAAGAGCTTCTGAAAAATACACTTCCTTACCTTGTATGTATTTCCGTGTCAAGAGCCGCAAAGTACAATGGGCTGGTACAAACGTCGGACCGGATCCACTCGGATCACTCGACTCGGATCGATGTAAAAATGAATAAGTCCTAGATAAATCACCCCAACCCTAACGCTAACCTTAACCTTAGACTTGACATGAGCAAATCTTACCACATTTGCTGATGAAAACCGGTTTTCACGTCGATCCGAGTCGAGTGATCCGAATTGATCCGGTCCGACTTTTGTAGCCACCTAAGTGCAATTGGCGTAACATCTGTGAACCAGCCAAAAGCCTTCGAGCAATAAAAGGAACAACATTGACGATTGTTACCAGTAACAGGGAAGTAATTAAGCTGAATGTTTACTAAGGCTACAAATTTTGTTTGCCCCAGCACCGTTCAACACGAAAAACATGACATATTCAAATAGGCTCACGGAAGTACTTCATAGCGCATGGATTGATTCTCTAACAGAGCATGGATTCTATAACAGAGAAAGCTTTTAAACCACCATATCTCCTTAATTCCTCTTCAAAATAGATTTTTTTTTAAATAAGATTGGCTGTGTATTGCTGCCCTAACGCACCTGTTCATTGAAACAATCTTTAACGTGTTTTGATAGTTTTTTCATAAATTAACTTTTTCAAGAAAGGAAAAATTCACCTAAATGCGCAGTAGGTAAAGAAATACTGTGGGCTTCCCAAATTAACTTCATTTCACACTGGAAATATTGACCAAAAATTCGCCAAAAGCATTCCCGGCGTCTTGATGAAAATCGCTCCCATATCAAACTGTCAACCCGCTTAGGATTACACAACAATCGCTTCCTGAACATATACATCAAAAAGGTTTTCAGCCAAAATTTTTAACAAGCAATACAATTGCTATTAGAGCAAAAATAGTTTCTGTTTTGTTGTGTGATTGTTTCTTCAAAGTGATCACTCGCAGCAAATATCACAGGGCGACAGTCTCAGTAAATTGCAGTATTTCTCTTCTGAGTACGCGTACTTCAAAAAATTTCGACCTGAAAACCTAATGTGCGTGCTCACAACTGAAAATTCGTACTCGTAGTTGTACTCCGATCTGAATGTCACTAATATCACAGGACTATCCATTGAATCATAGAAAACTCGAACTCATAGTCTAATTGTAAATATATTAATTTAACGTTTATTTAGCATTGTGTATTCTTCCTGTGGCAAATAAGGGACACGTTTGCGACGAAAATGAGGAAGTTACAGGATTTGGGTTCAAAATATCACTTAAACTATTGGTAAAAAGCAAATCCAGATTTGAAAACAGCGTTTACCGTGCTGTGGCGATTACCCTGATCTTGTAACGTCCATTTGAAGCCTGCAGTTCGATTTTAACTTTTGAGCCGTATTTAGGTAGTCACCTGGAGATCGAATGATCACAAAGCGATGTTTTTAAGGATTCCGTGTCCTTTGTTCTGGCAGTAGATAATTCTTCAGGGTTATTCCCTTCCATTGTAAGCTTAAAAAAGATTTACCATATGTACACGGGGAAACAATATGTCGTGAAAATTTAGGACTGATCCACGCGCGGCGCCATTCTATATTTTTGCTCAGTTAAATGCGGCAGGTTAAAAACGATCCCGATTCCCTCCCCCTAAAACCCTTAACATTATGCGCAGACGACAGATTCTGATTGGTTTACCTCTCCTAGCTATTGTGACCTTAAAAGGACAAAAGAACACTCAGCGGGGGAGGAAGGAGGTTTCGTGTTTCTCTCGCAAAGCATGCGCGCGGCGCGAAAGGTTTTGGGCCGGTACGGGTGTTGATGGGTTAACGTGTTTTCAACATGTTTTATGACAGTATTAGCGATCATGCCACTATTGAAAGGGCCCAGTGCATTCGATCCGCGCCAGAGCACGGACAGTCATCCTTTACGAGCAGTCAGAGTGCATGCTGTAGATTACAAGCTGTTCTTTTTCGCTCAGTCAAACAGTGTTTTGTGAGGCGAGTATGCTGTTCTTGCCCCATACCCGAGTGCAGCTGAAGATCGTTTCGTAGTGCTTGGCCGAAGCCACGACGGACCCACTATGCATTGTGTTCTCAAATAAGTGGTAGCGGCAGAATTTTAAGCTATTTATTATAGTTGAAGAAATCGAGGAGGAAGTTATAGTTATGTGCTCAGCTCTCACTACGTGGCTTAGTAAACCTGCTGGGCTTCACGGTTTCCGTGTACAATTGTGATAGAGTCCTCAATGGGGACAGGTTATTCGTTTTAAGCAGCCGAACGGAAAAGTCTCTGGCATTACTGATTTCATTTTGATAACAGAATTGTGTGGTTTCTTTTCGGTTTCAGGTAGCGATGGAAGCACAAAAATTGGCGCTATTTTTTCTGTTGGTGGTTGTTC
>BLFK01001094.1:3416346-3433846 GCA_014634185.1 Astreopora myriophthalma
ATGGCCGGTGAAAACAATGAAAATGTTAACAAGCACACTTTCGATCTAGATTGCTGATTTGAACTGTGGTAAATGACCATTTTGCTAGTTTGCGGCGAAGATTTTCACGAAGGTTATTCAGATTGGCCATCTTTAAATTTGCCATGTTTGCCATCTCGGTGAATAGCGACAGAATATTTACTTCGATTTCAAAGAATAAATAGGGGTTATTCACCACCCAGGTCTTGGATCCTCAAGACAGGGCACAATTTTTCCCAATACGGACCGACCTTGGCTGATGAATAACATTATTTTTTTTTTCTAAAACACAACGAAAGGCGTGCGAAAGACCCGAACATTTTTGGGGTGTAAGCATGTATTGAGGGGTGATTACCGCCAAAATTAACTTTGGAATGCTGTTATAAGGTTTCCCTATGCTGTTATCGAGTTTCCCTATGCTGTTATGAGGTTTCCCTCTGCTGTTATGGAGTTTCCCTATGCTGTTATGGAGTTTCCCGATTCTGTTCTGCACTTTCGAATTATGTTCCTCAGTTTCAAATTCTATTACTGTCATTTTCGATTTGTTATTCGCTTTCGATTTTTATAAGGCCATCCCCATAAAATGTTTCGTTTCCCATCGCCCTCCCTCTCGTAAAGGTGGGTCGGTCGGTCGGGCAAAAAAAAAAAAAGGAATGAATTCCATCAGGTCGTCGATACCCTAATGTACACGTGCGGTGCCCCAATCCTGCCCTGTGGCAGAAATCTTCATCGCACGCCAGGATATTTCATGCAATGATCCAGTAGAAAAGCAGTACTATTCGTGCAAAAAGTTTGACCTGATCTGTTGCAGATGTGGAAGCACAGAACCCGACGCACTGCTCAATGAAGAGATGAAACGCCAATAAAAAGTGGTTAACCCTCTTTGCCGTACCTGTTCCGAAAAGGGCGCCAGGCCTGTTGTCTCTGCACCAATCACGGGGACAGCATCCGCAGGAAAGAAAAAGATGAAGAAGAAGCCTTGAATTGAACTCTGTTTTAAAACTAAATGACAGATTGAAACTGTTAGAAAGTTACTCTTTAATGAAAGTTACTGTTTTAATGACGAAAAAGGTCTTGACGAAATGTTGCTTTCCAACAAACATTCATTTTGTGTTCCAGTTTACTTTTGCATATTAAATCTCACGTTTAGTCTGCAAGATATAATCAGATGTAAAAGATGTACATTAACAGGACTCTCAAATGTCTAAAAAGGCTAAAAAAACGAAGTATAGATGATAATTTAAGACAATTGGTGTTAATAACACAAGATCGTGTGCTTTTAAATTAAAGTACTTGCTTCTTTACAAGTGATTCTGGAATTTTCCAAAAAAAAGGGTCGGTCGGGCGATGGGAAACGAAACATTTTATGGGGATGGCCTAATTCGCTTTCGATTTTTATTATTCGCTTTCGAATATTTACTTTCACATTTTGTTCTTCCTCGAATTGACAATTATCTTTATTTTGTACTTACGCATTGTGTTGTTCCTCAATGTCTTTTGCGGACCGCGATCTTTCAGGAAGCTCCACTGACCCTGTAAGATGGTATAATATGAAGCATTTAGGAAATTAAATTAAACATTTTCATCTTGATACCACAAGATAGATAACTTTGAAGTCTTGTAATAAATTACAATGAGAGAATATCATACAAATATTAAATTAATAACAAAATTAAATTAAGGACATCGCAGTCTTAGTCTTACCTCTGTATTTCCTGCTTTGATATTTTGAGTGAATGTGCAAGGCTTCTAAACAGCGGTATCTCATAATTAGACCATGAAATCGACACCAAGTTCGAGTATTCTTTCCGGTGCAATTCCTGTATTTAATTATTGAAAGCATTAAAGGCAGGAAAAGCACCGGCTCGAAAGCGCGTTCAGAACGGGAGCTGTGGGCAAAATAACTTCGCTAGTGAAGATCAAAGGCTTTGGACTGAAGGAAGAAAGATTATCGCGTTCGGCTTTTTCCTTTTTCACCGCTGGAAGTCGACCAACCGGGCCGGTGCAATTCCTGTATTTAAGACTTGCGTTACAGAAAAGAATTGCACCAAGATCGAGCGAAACGTTTTCAAATAGAACATATTACACATCTTGTGGCGAGTCAATTAACGAACGAAAACTGCTAGATACTGAAGTGAAAACAAATGTTATTGCTGTTTCAGTGGCTAATTTTCGACGATGAATAACAAATGGTAGGTAGCAAATCCACGCCATAAATTTACCCCTTTACCGAAGTAGATTTGACCCGAAAATTTATCTTCCAGCAATAATATCAAAGCTTGTGCTTACTTGATTTGAAAAAAGGAAAGATTTTTAATGCTAAATGCCTACGTGATCTACAGGTCTCTTGAGCTCAACAGCGTGACTAATGCAATTTTTAACTTCCAATCACAGGTCGGTGCAATTCCTGTATTTCACGACCTCCGCCATCTTGCAGTTTTGCGAGAATAACATAAATTTTCTTTCCGCGGGAAAAGTATGCATAATTTATTACTCGCTCCAGACCAATGCGGCCGAGCTTCCTGAAAGATCACGGTCCGCATAAGACATTGAGGAACAACACAATGCGTAAGTACAAAATAAAGATAATTGTCAATGCAGAAAACATAATTCGAGGAAGAACAAAATGTGAAAGTAATTAACAGAATTCGAAACTGAATAACATAATTCGAAAGCCAATAATAAAAGTCGAAAGCGACTCCAACAGCTGTTGTTTAGATGGTTGCATTGAAGAAATTCATATGCAGACAACCAAGAATTGGCCAGACACAAGACATTGTATCAGCACGTTCACCAACATATTTCATTGAACAGTAACTAAAAGAAAAAGCTTGGCTGTAAAGCTGGGCCGGGTTGTTCGAGGCTGTCTAGTTAAAAACTACAGATTGTCACGCACGATATTTATTTAAGAATTGTTTCATGCTTAGCGTGCGTATATCGAGTTATGGATGCACGCGGGAAGTTTGAAAGAGCACGAAAGAAGCGTAAGAGTTGCTCGAGGCGTAGCCGAGAGCAACTCTAGCTTCTTCAGTGCTCTCCAAACTTCCTAAGTGCATCCATAACTCGATATACGCACAGCTAAAGGCATGAACCAATTCTTTTATAACATAGTGACAAGAAAGTAGTGCGCGGAAAACAGGTTTATTTGTGATTGATTACAAAATTCTCTCAATGCGCGTACTGAGAAAAACGAAGAAGATTCTTATTGGCTGATTGCAAACACGCCATTTTGTATTTGATTACAAGTTGCACACGTCATCAGATGGACGCACGGCCGTGCGTATGTTGAGAAATGTACCATGATGACGCCAATAGGAATTAGATAGGGAAGCACGCGCGCTATGTTATAAACTGGTTTAGCACTAATCCTGCTTCGAACAACTTGGCCTTGAAATATAACTGAAAGGCAAGGCCTGACATTTTCAGGGAATAAACTAGCGAAACTTAAAAAAGAAAACCACATGTTATAAACAGTAGGAACCATCTTGTGCAACACATCCATCCATAGACTCAAAAGAACCATCTCACGAACACATTTCATCCATAGAATTTTGCCAATCGCTGCAATCCCCTTATGTTTATACCCAGCCGTTTGACTCGCACTCGTTAGGAATGGCACTACTTGGCCCTTAACCGAGAGAAAAGCGGAAACAACAACCAGGTCCGTAAAGGGCTGGGTCTAAGTGGTCTAAGTGCTGTCAATTACTCTACCATTGCCCTCTACTGTAATACAGAAAATGTTGAATAGGGCACCTTTGCCTGCAATGTATTCTCGTTGAGCGTGCTCCTTTGACATTGGTTGTGAGGGGAGAGGGGGGAATATAAGGATTTGAAATGGATGTCAACAATTTCTCGACAATTTTGTCTCATCTCTTGCTTTTTTGAATACGCTGAGAAAGAGGAGAAATTCTTGCGTTTCCCCAAAAGAAAATAGCTCTTCGGATTCAGTGTACATGTATTAAGCTAGAGAAGAGATACCATAACGTTCTTGACGCACTGCGTGACCTGTTTTCAATTGAGTAATGAAACTCAACGACGAAATAAGTTAATCGGGATTTCCTTGCTAATTTCGATGTAACGCTGACGAAGTTACGAATGAGAGCTTTTATTCTCAAAATGTCAAGCCGGTGAACAAAAATATCGTTCTTTGATCGTGGTACCAAATGTTGAACTGACTGCTTTTTTACCATCGAAGGCTACGACTGCTACACAGTTGACAGAAAATTCCCCACACCATGGGTAAAAATATATAGGGCCTAGTTAGTTTTCTACAAAGATGACCAACGACATTTCTCACAGCTTCCACCAGCTGCTGCTCAATTAACAAACTTTAGATTGCAGCACGAGTACCAGTTTTCCGTACTGAGCACGCGCATTCGGTTTGAAGGTCGAATTTTTTCGAAGCGCGCATGCTCAGAACGAAAAACTCTTACTCTTACCCGTACTCCAGTCTAAAGGTCGCTAATACGGGTCGTCATGAACTCGCCATTTAGACCCTCTCCGCAGAAAGTAAGAAGAAATAGTGCAAATTCTTTTAACGATTCCGACCAAGGAAATGATGACGGATTTTTCAAAGGGTAAGGACTCCGAAGCTATTCGTGGCTTTCCTTCCCACCAAATCAGAGCGACTGTTACAGTATGTGAATGAGCATGCCCGCGTCACTTAAGACCGTAACTTTTCAACAATGCCTCTGACGAAGGAGGTCGCCCACGTAAGTCCTGAAAAACGTCACGTGGATGACGCGCACCGCCACTGGCCAGCACGGTGTCACGAAACCTGTCGAGTAAACAAATGACACGTACATGTAAGGGATTTGTCAGTTTAAAGCGTAGTCTGCATTGCGAGCGTTTTCAGTGAGCTTCTCTAGGCTCCCGTCCCGGTTTTTGCCGCCACATTGGATTCCCATAAACTTGGGGAGTTCCAACGAATCAAAAACGTGGGGATGTGGGCGGGACTGCACTAGCCCTACCCTTTGGCGCTTTTTGTACTCCCCCCAAGCCTCCTCTTGTTTTGCAATCCAAAATGGCGGCTTGTTATGAAAGGACGAGCGTTCGAACCCCAAATTAGGCCTACACTGCTGGCTATTTCAAACGCAGCTAAATGGATAGCAGGCACCACCGACTGCTCTAACATCGCCATTAGCATATACCACTGCATCAAACTTTACGTACCTTCTTCCTACTTCACTTAGAGCACTTCTATTGCCTAATCCGACTTCCTCAAAGGCGCTAAAGGCATCCGCTGACATCATCTGAAATAAAGGAGAGCAGAAAAACCCTATGAAGTGCTGTTGAGAACGATAAATGCATTTACAATTCCTCTAGAAGAATTGTTCCTGCAAAGTGAAATGGATCTCCTGTTTTGCGCGAACATTTCTCAGTACATGAGGGTACTAAAAAGAGGTGCAAAGAGCTTTTGTAATGAAACTCACTTCAGCCCATTTATATGAATAATACCCGGCAGCATATCCGGCAGAAAAGATGTGCAAAAATGAGCAGGGAAACCTGTCCTCTTCGAGCGGTTTAAGGACCGTGTATTCATTGGAGATTCTGTCCTGAACAGTGTGCCAGGGTTCTGAACTGTAGACAAAATAGAATAGTAGAAAAATATGATTCAATTAGCTCTCCCTATTTGATCGAAGATTCTCAGTAAATTGCCATTTCTTGCAATAGTATCGTATCAAGGTGCTCCCCCAGCAAATGTGTTTCGAATGAGGTTTCCATCTAAAGCAACCTTGTATAGCCTCACAAAATACGCTGCCTTAAAAATGCTCCAAAATTAAGCTTCATTTGTAAGGCCTTAGTTAAGTTGACACAAAGTCGCCGAGGTCAAAATACCCCTATGTACCTAGACAAACGTCTTGGCATTCTGGAGATGGCGTAACAGGGTTACCAACTAATTGCACGGACTCCTGAAATACACTTCCTTACCTTGTATGTATTTCCATGTCAAGGGCAGCAAAGTACAGTTGGCGTAACATCTGTGAACCAGCCATAAACCTTCGAGCTATACAAGGAACAACATTGACGATTATAAAACAATTAGGATAGTACGCGCGCTCTCATTGGTCAATAGCTGTGTTTAGATGAGAGTATGTAAACACGGTTGTGACATCACACGAAATGTGATTGGTGGTGTTGTCAGACGCGCGTTTTGCTTGGCTGGTAGGAAACATGAGCTTGTATCAAGAAAATCCGTTTCAATCAATAAGTTAAAAAAAACAGCATTTTCCTTCATTTGTCGAAGTATTTCTGAGAAACATTTTATAAAAGCAATAGGGGACTTTTTTTCGTGTTTACATAGCCTCATCTAAACATTCGGGGAGTTGGGAGAATTCTCGACAGTTAAGCAAACCCTCGACTGCGTCTCGGGTTTGCATAACTGTCTCGAATTTTCCCCAACCCCCTCGTGTTTACATGAGGCTATGTAAGCACGGAAAACGTCATCTATTGCTTAAATAAGCTATTATGGTGGCTCCGCTACGGCACTGCATGTAAGCGATAGCGATGACCCCTTAGCCAATGAACGAACCACAAACTTAGGGAAAACATCAATTCATTTTGTTTTGGTGTAAGTAATATCCGGTTGAATTACATGACTAATCACCCATCTTCGGCCAGCTACGTTCTCTTCATTGAACCAGCAGTGCTGATGACAAGTCATACGGTTATCGAAATACCATCACAGAAACTTTTCTTGTCTCACAGATTTTTTTTCTGGACAGACCGGCCTACAGGTTCGCACTTCTGTCGCTCCGATTGCTGCGTACGCCTTATCGTGGGGGCCTATCAATTGTTATAAGCCTTCAACTAAAAAAAAAACATTGAACACTTCTACTACACCCGGAGTTAGTGACCTTTGCACCGGAAATCAACTAAAACAAGGGCCAGAGTTTTGGCTACCTGTAGCCTTTTGTTATCAAAGTGATTCAAATATCGAGCTTTCACTGCCTGTGGGTGGCCTGTGGTTTCTCACAGCTTTCGGTCCCAGCTCACCTTTGCGAACTTGTTGGAAAAGCTCATCCGGGAGTCTCTCTCCAGTGCGGTAATGACCGCTGACCATATCCATCGTAGCTTTGTCGTACAACCAGTTTTCCATGAATTGAGAAGGTATTTCAACCTGCGAAGATCGGGAGCAACACACTCAAGCCGCACTTTGTAACCTTCCGATTTGACGATTTCCTGTTGTCAAAATTTGAGGGCTTTCTAAACCTGATTCGGGATCTTTCTGCAAGACTCGTCAGTAAGCATTTTCCATAAACAATAAAGCACATTTTCCCGTAATTTACTTATTACTTGTAGGGTAAAAAAGTAAAACGAAACGACCTTTATTTATACACGGTGATATTTAAAGTTTTAAGCATGTGGGTCCGTGCATAGAAGGTAACAATTCAAATAAATAAAACAGCGACAAAGCGGCGACGAAATATAGCAGAGAGGAAAGAGGGGCGGGGTATTTTCCCTCTCCGCCGTTTTTTACTGGATACCACACAGCTCATTACAGCAAGTAACGTCATTGGATCAGGGCAGCACACAGATAAATCATATTGTTTTTAGGATTGGGGCTCATTCTTTCTGTTGTATGTTTGTTTGCGTTACTGTGTTCTTAAGCGCATGAAATATTGTTTCAATAATAGCTCCCTCTACTGCAGTGTTGGCATACGAACCCAACCCATAAGTAGGAGCCTCTAACTTCACTGCTCCCGTTTGGGTCCATGGCTTTCTAAGTAATGTTTAAAAAACAAGCAGCAGTGTTTTATCGGGTTTAAAAACACGAAGCGTAGCCGAGTGTTTTCAGACCCGATACAACACGTGCTGCGAGTTTTTCTAACAGCTTCAAAAACCTTCCACAAAAAGCGTGTCCCTCTGGAGTTTGAACAATGGTTCAAACTGTGAGAGGAAAATTATTAGCATACAAGAAAAACAAGCTATGCCTTATTAGTATTCTATTAGTATACTTTATATAAAGAATACTAACCAGGAGTGTTTTATCGGGTATAAAGCTCATGCACGTGACGTTTTATCGGTGACTTGATGGGCTGTTAGGCTCAAGAAGTATTAATGAGTTTTTGAAGCGGATCCCAAGTAACAGTGCATTAGCTGCGTACTGACCCTTTGTCGTCTCCGTTTCCACCCAACCACTTCCAGACAGGAAGGTTCGCTGAGTGTCTGAAGAACCTCCGGCTCGAAATATAGTTTATGTACAAAGTGTGGAATAAATTATTCAAGATTGCTTACTGCGTCCCATTCGACATTATTAATTCCCGCAGCATCTGAGTACGGAACAGTTGTTAGCATGTGTTGAAGGCCATGTCCGAACTAGAGGAACAAATAATGCATCTTACAATTAAGTGAGGAATATGCTAAGCTAAGCTTAACTACATCTACGAAATGACTACAAATGGAATCAAATTATGACGAGTGAAAATGCAGGTTTATCAACTACACGTACATAGAAGTTTCAATCGGTCAACTCACCCGTGCAAATGCTACGTTGCTTGTCAAGTCAAAATATAATTGGTATGCTCAATTAAAACCCTGTTTACCTCATGAAAAAGAGTCTCCACTTCTCTGAACGTCATAAGAGAAGGCGTTCCGTCTGCGCCGGGGGGAGACTGGTTACAGACCAAATAGGCCACGGGACGCCTGTTTAGAACTTCGCTCTTGCCTGTGTTCAGCAAATTCAAACAAGCCCATCGAATTCAAACATTACAAACAAAAAACAAAAAAGTAGACAGGTGTAGTCAGGAAAGCCGGATTAAAGTTGTTTCGGATAATATTATTTCCCGATAAGTGCTAAAGTATTTTCTTGATTGCCTTGGTTGATTTTTTTCTGATTCTTTCTTTACTTATTTTTTACAATGGCTAGTGATTGGTTAAAACGTCTCGAGCCTCTTTCTCACCCAATCAGGAAACCGAAATCGCGACTTGTTCACTCGCAGTTTCCCGCGCTCAGTGCGACCTGCGGTCACGATACAAGTCACGTTGTTCGACATCTGTGGATTGGTGTATTTGTGTACCTGCGCCTGCATTGATCGGCAAAAGTGATCGCACTCTGAGTTTGTTTTGAAACACTCCGTTGAAAAAAAAAAAAAATCTCTAACAAAGTGTACAGAGACAATTATTGGCGACTATGTACTTCGTTTACCAAACACAGTATTGCAGTACCAAGGCATTCATCCATCCAGGCTCCTCCTCGCTTTTCTGCAGGCCGAGAATAAGCATCCAAGAAAAACGAAGCCATGCGGTCACCTAAATACAGCAAAAGACCAAAAGGGAAAAATTAGTGGGCCAGGCCTTAGCATAGGTTGTTTCCTTGGAACGTCTGATATCACCAAGCATCAGCTATATTTCCACTCACCATACTCATCAATAATATTGAAGAACCTGACATCTGGATGCCAAACGTCCACCTCCCCATCAGCTGACTATAAAGAAAACAAACATGACAAACAAGCACAGAGATACGTGCGTGAGCACCGGCAAGCGACTCTTGGAATACTTTTTGGTTTAAGGATACGGTAATTTTCTCATTTTCAGAAAAGAGCTTGGTGATTGGGGGTTGTCCGTGATGCGAGACCAAGCTGCGCTTCAAAGTTTACCATCTTGACAACCTAAATTAGTTGGGCACTAAGGCAGAATTTAAGAATTGCCATTTGCTTAAATTGTTTTTTATTTCTTTTGATCCTCGGTTGCGAATTCCTCGCGAAACCACACCAGTGAATGTTTTTGTACACTGCAGTAACTCAACCGGCACAAATAAACGCGACCTAGAACCTTTTGTTTCTTTTTCAAACAACGCTGACCAACAACAGTCTGACAGATACAACTACTCAAGGCGTTAACTGATTGACTGTCAGCTGATCAGAAGTCGTTTCCTGTTAACTTAGAATTTGATCAGTATCAGTTGTGTTGCAAGAAATCACTGGATCAGATCAATAAGATTTTTCCTTGGTCTCAAACTCGAGATACTATACCTTTTACTCCCACAAACAGCCAATTCTTACCTGAATGGTTATTCCAAACAATTCCGACGACAGTTTGAAAAGTCCTTGGAGCACCCTACCAATTCGAGTATGGAAAAATATTCACTTGAGTAACTTAATAATTAAAAGCCTGAAAAAAGGAGACCAAGAACTAAGGCCATCCGCAAAGGCCCATGCTTTGACACATCTACAATTAAAAACATCATAATTATCAAAAATAGTATCAACAGCAATGCCGACACCGACGCCCCCGCCACTACTGCTGCTGCTGCTGACAATGACGACAACGACGACGACGATGACGCTAATGTTATAGCTTCATATTAAAGTACCTTGGAAGAGGGAAATATGGTCTCAAAAAAATAAATTCATCTTTACATGTAACGGGCGATATCATCCTGAAGGCAAGCAACGTGCGATACTGAACTCCTTCCCCGACCTGAACAAGTGTTCCTTTTGCTTTTGTGACCAAAATGATATGTCCCAGTGCTTTAAGTCTCCAGCAAAACCGTTTTCACGGGCAAAGGCCTTGGAAAAGAAAAAGGAATGAAATCACAATCGAGAAGCTTCAGACAAAGCCCCTGGGTTACATTCACTTGATGATGAATTTTGTTACAACTATAGAATTACAGAAAATTTCAGAGGTAAAACTGATGCTGTGGTAGGGTTTTCTGATGAAATGGCAACAGGTTGTGAAAAAAGCTGGGATGAAAAATAAATTATCAATAAGTACGTTTAACTTTTAATACAATTAAAGTAGAATTCTTGTACGGAATTGGTCTGGAATAAAGAGCTGTTGATCATGAGAAATGTCTTCCTCTGAACCAACCGACTGCTGTCATCCACTTTTCTCCATCACTGATCATTCATTTGCCCACTGCACTAGTCTTACAATATTATGATTCATTCGGCTACCCTTCCACTCAACAATACAGTGTATATTCGGCCATCCACTGTGGCAATGATTCAAGGTAATGTCCACTTCCAATAGAGCAGTTTTCAATTGAATGCCCAAGAACCAAAACCAACCTAATCACTGAGATCAGTCACAACAGAAGCAAATAGGGCCATGAACCAATTAGGATTTGTAGCAATTATATGTAACTTGCTCAAAGCGTTGGGAAAAGTCACGCGCACAAGGTGTGGTCGGTTTTGCTTTTGCTTTTCATTGGTTGAAAACCTGGCACGAGATTTTGAAGTCAATCACATGGCAATCGCGTAATTACTTTCTTACAGTCATTGTAAAAACACTCTAATCTTCCACTCAGTCATCACTGCCAGTGGGACAGCACCACTCTATGCAATAACAGGTCAAAAGAGAAGCTCCAAGACTACATGTACAATAGAAATTAATAGTTTAAGTTTTTTTTAATTTGTTTCACCTGCAGAGCATGTAATTCCAACTCAGCTGCTTTTTTACTTTTACTAAGCAAGTCATTGATCATTTTCCAGACTTCTGAAGGGGTTCCAGCCATTTTAGACTCCAGTGACAACAGAGCATAGTTCTGATATCCAAGAAGGTTGGCTTTTTCTTGCCTTTGATAAGTAAAGAATCATGGACACGTAATAAGAAGTGAAAGTCAGAAGTGCACTTAATATACTGTATGTGCACAAAACTGTAAAAACAGTTGAGCTTGATATCAAAGTTTAACTTTTTACTAAATAATTTTTGAGCAGTTTTCCCTTAAGTGCCACCTGTTCCATAACAGCTCCATGTATGGCTATGCATATATCTCATTCTCCAATCTTATAATGCAACTTTCTCGAGCTTAAAGAAAAAAAAATTGTTACTTGTTTGTGAAAGCTTTTAATCTATAACCTACTGCTTGTTTGCAATCATGAGATGAGACAGTCCTGTTGTTGTACAAAACAATACAAAATGATCGCACACCTATATATTGCGCAATGATAGAGTCAAATTCCCAAAATAATTTTAACTGAATAGTTCGTTACACACCATGAATGCTGTGGCATTTGGTGAAAACCATCAATTCTCACACACTGAATGCCATTTGTCTGCCACACGACAATGCAACAGCACTTTATTGACATTTGTCACAAAGATAACAGAACTGGAGTCAACAACCGGAAAAAACTACCCAAACGTTGTTACACTTCAGTCTATAAACTCAGGCAAGACTTCGCTAAGGGTTGGGAGGGTGGGAAAACTGTTGCAAGTGTCTGGCAAGAAAAGAAAAACTGAATCACGTGACCGAGCGTGAAACTAACATCCTGACTTGTACCCAGGTCCCCCATTCAGTGGGAGAGAACTTCGTTTCCTGCCTCTTTCGCAAGCTCAGCCGGCAGGAAAAACATTACCTTAATTGTCGAATTTCCTCAATGATTGCCGAGTTGTCAGTTTCACCATTTGATGCTCTTGTGATATACGCCATGTACATTTTCTCCCGCAGAACTCTGTTCTGGCTGTTGTAATAAAATATTATTTTTGGCTGTGACAGTCATAATAAGCACACTTCAAGTGAATACCCTATTGGTGAGAAAATGACAATAAGGAGTCCGGAGATCCCACAAAATAACTCACCTGTATTTCATGAAGGGTTCAAAACAAGGTAAATCTAGAGTGAGTTTCCATGGTCCTGATTTAGGATCAGATGATTTCCTGATAAGATTATTATTAAAAAGATAAAATGGCACATAGAAATAACAATTACACTGTATGCTGAAATTTCAACAGAGAGAGCAAAAACTTCAGTTCATGTCTAACCCGCACTTCATAATCATTTCTTTCATTCACCATTCCTTTCCTGGGAAAACACGCATGAGCCCAACAAATTGACCTGCTCTCAACTGTGTGGCTTCATAGCTCAGTTGGTAAGAACACTGCAGCGGCATCGCAGAGGTCTTGGGTTCAAATCCCATTGGAGTCACTTGAATTTTTCAAGTGCACATAACCCGCACTTCATAATCATTTCTTTCAGAGCAAAAACTGTTCACATGACATTGGATGTGACAATAGACTGGTTCCTTTCCTATCATTACACAAGAAAGAGGCCAATGGCTACTAGTATTGAGGGTTTCAGGTAGTTATTAAGTAATAGTTGATAACAGTGTTAGCTAACTAATGCTTTTCCCCTGCTCAGGCCAACAGTGGTGTTAACACAACAGTTCTGAGGGTTATCAGTTGTGGGCAGTCGAGGAGTTGACATGTTTATTGCAAATAGGGAGATTAAGCTTAAGTTTTTGAGTGGCAGATGGCAACAAGAAACCACAAAGCATTTTCCTTTTGGACCTGCACTGGTGAAACCACTTTTGTACTGCTCAGTGTCTTTACTTGTATAGAGATAAGAAACTTGGGCAAAACCACTGCCCAGGAATATGAAAAGTCCACTCCCGATTGACGTCCATCACTCAAAAACACCTTTGCTCAAGCTCTCTAACAACCGCAAACAAATACCTGGATCCTTCAAGATCTGAAGCATCATCAGCGGCAGCTGCTTCAGCAGTCAACTTTAAAAGTGATTCAGGCAACCCTACAACATCCTTTGGGTCAGTCAAGACTATCGCAAAAGACTTTATAGCATCCAACACGTTATTACTAAAAAAGAAGAACAAATGCAGATTCTACATGATAGGAAACATACACTGTGTGAAGTGTCATATACATGTAATTTAACTGCAGGCATGAAATGTTCGGAAGTTACAATGATCATCACAGTTAAGGGTGCAAGTTGCTCAAATTCCCTGGGGTTGGGTGGTAATGCTAACCCCTAAGCCAGGAAAAACTACTGTAAATTCCCCATTCCCAGATTACGTGGTGGATGCACATGTTGTAGTTAAAAATTTCCCTTGGTTAAAAATTTTTCACACTAGTTTGTTTTTTAACTTTCCTTTGTCTTATAGACATTACCATAATCTAAAACAAAAGAAAGTAAAAAACAAACTAGTTTGAGAAATTTTTAACTACAACACATATAATAGGTTAAGACGAATTTCGGGTCAATTATTATTATATCAACCTAGTTTCACGTGTAATTTGTTTCATTTAAGACAAAGAATGCTAGTAAAAAGAAACTTCAAATCAAACTACATGTACATGTAGGTTGAAATAATTTCGACCTGAACTCATTTTAACCTGCCTATGATGCATTATTAGCAGGGGCGGATCCAGGGGGGTGGTGGATTGGGTGGCTAGCCACCCCCCTTCGGAGAAGCCCACCATAAAAATCTAATACGTGAAAAAAAGGAAATACATGCATGGGTCCCAAAAAATATAGACTGAAATACGTGGGTACCAAAAACCTTGTGAATTTGGGGCCAAACGTCAGATAACTTATAATATATTATTAACGTATAGTTTGGTGGCCGACTGTATCAGCCACCCCCCATTAAAAAATCCTGGATCTGTGCCTGTATTAGTACTTTGGTTTAAAATACTCACTACTCAAAATTCACCTAAATTTGTTTGTTAGCTCAGCAAGCTTCAACTGAACAGCATTAAATTGCTCTTTTTCCTTTCCCTTTAATCCTACTCCTCCATGTCTGGCTGATCTTAAAAAAGTTGTCACCACACGTTGCTGTCCTTCGTCAAGGCTCATACGGTTCTTTTCAACTTTCTTTCCGCACAAACAAAAAATAAGAAAAATTAATTGCATTCAGTTTTTATGATTAAAGCTGGTGACACAAGGTTCAACATCTGTTCATCAACAAATGTTGCAGCTCTTGCACAACAAATGTTGAACGGTGTGTCATTCCATGCTGAATGTTGAAAGAGGCCATTCAACTCATTGAACACTGTTGAACAGCGTTGAAAGAAAATAGATACAAGCTCTATTCCATTCAACAAGTTGCTGCAACATCATTCAACATTTGTTGGGCAACAAATGTTGGACAATGTTGAACTGTGTGTCACGAATTTAATATCTTCATATTCATCCATGTTAAGTCACATACCAGAATCTTACCGTGAGTGCATCATTCAAAGGGACACTTTGCTTTGCTTTCATAGAGGCTCTAACAACTAGCGGTTGAACCTAGCAACAATAAATCAATACGAACAAAATTCATGACCTAAGAGAGTACAACTAGCAGGTTGGTATTGATTTTAGCACAAGGAGAATGAAACCAACTCAAAACAACTCCATACTAGACAACTATTATAAATGGGCGACCAATTTGCTATTCTTCTGTATGTATGTAAATTAAACCCTGTTAACACTGTAATGTTATGGCCATAAATCTTCCCAAATACAAGCCACACCCATTTTCCTGGGTTTGCCTTGGTGTAAAAACCTGTGAAACGCTTTCTTTGTTTTCTTAACTTTTGCTAGGGTTAGGTTATTGTTACATGTTTTTTTGCTATTTTGTTTTCTTTGTTTAATGTTGGCCATGAGTTTCACAGGTTTTTACACCCAGGATGAGACATTTTCCTTGAATGAATAGACAGAGAAAAAAAATGATTACAGCATTCTAAAAGACTTACTTGAATAATACATTGCAACAGATGTAATCTTAATTTAAAAGCACATCAATATGAGCCCACCTCAAACCTGTTACCAACTTGTATTATCCAGGAATTACTGGTACAACCAGGATTTTATAGTGTTTTACAAAATTAATACAAGTGAAATTGTATAGGGGTTCTTTAATAAGTGCATCTCCCAAATGAACTGTTGACTTTAGTGTTCAAGCATCCTCTCAATTAGCTTTGTCCATACCTTTTCAAAAGCTCGTCTCAATTCTGGACTGTTGCGAACTCCATTTAAATGTGATGTCACTTTCCAAGCATAACTTAACTGACTCCCTATCTTCTCTAATGGTTCGATTATTGTTGTCCAAGGTTTATCAAGTAATGTCTTCTCATCGGCGGAATCTGAAAACAGTTTAAAGAGAATTTTAAATTACACCATAAATTGGTTTAAGGTTTTGAACCAAAATTAATGGCCTTCAGGTCATGTCCATGAGACAGCACCTCCTGATAAGAACCTGCTACTTTTTTTTTAAGTAGTATAACTATTAACTGTTTTTGATTGAAAGATGATTGTACATACACTGTATAAAACATAATGGCATAATGGGAATTAAAAAGGAGGGGTGGAGGTAAGGAGAAGTGGGGGCGGGGGAGTAGTGAAGTAACAGAGTAGTGGGTTGCCGAGACTATCCTAACCACCATCATTTAAGCTAAAGGAGAAGGATTGGTGTTCACACCAGTCAATGCAAATCCCCACACCCCAGGGGCCAGGGCAATTTCAGTGAATTCTCTGTCACTTGACGGGCAAAAAAGCCCTGGTTATCACAGAATTTGATGGCCTTTTCCCCGACCTAGGATCAACAGCGCGGTGAGGAAAATGTCGGTCTTTGGCTCTGTGGAGAATTTTACCACTTAAGCATTGGGCACTTGTCAAATATGTCTCGGCCCCTGGGGTGCAGGGGTTTACGTTGACTAGTGTATAACACTGAAGAGATAATTAGCAATAATTAGCACCCTCTGCAAATCTTGGCATCATCAGGCTGGTGGAAAACATCATTTACGCATCTACATGTGCACCACAGGTAGCCCAAGCTCAATGTCCGGGTGGTTACAAAGTGCGAGGCAGCGAGGCGTACGTGTCAGGCAAGGTAAATCAGCATTATTACATTTAGATTAAGAAAATTAAGCCTAAATTAAGCCTAAAGAAAGATCAGGGTTAGGTTAAAGTTAGTTCTAGCTGTTACGTATCACTATTTGTTATGCCTTGCTGCCTTGCATATTTGTAAGACTCAGCTTGTACACTGTGAGACAGGAGAAACATTTAATTTGCAACCAATCCATGTCATTTAAGGAAACAATTTATATTGGAAATCGATGACAATCCTGAACATCGACTGGTATTGATTATCAATATCAATTGATTATTGATATCGATTGGAATAGATTGACATCAATTCGTATCAATTATCGATTTCATCGATTGGATACCCCGTGTATATATTTAAGACTGCTTGCTTGAGAGAGATTATTTATCGATCAGAAAGAAATGATATGTCAAAACAAGTTTTAACTTAAATCAATTACATGTAAATTTAACTCAAGAGTTTTTGCAAACTATGACTTACCTTTCAACTCTCTGTCAAACTCCCCAAAGTCATTTTCGAACTGATCATACAATTCCTCAATGGCTGGTACCACGTGAGTAGGTTGAATTTCATTGAAGCGCGGTAAGGATTCTTGATTTAGGACAGGATTATAATCATTGGCGGTGCAAAAAGGACGCTTTGTAATCCGTATGTGAGAAAGAAAGGCGGAAAGGTGAACGCACCGTAGCTGATTGGTCCAAAGATTTATTAGCCTTGGGGAAGAAGTCTGACAAAAAGATCTCCCCAAAGCCGCCATCTTGTCACTCCGCTGTGCACAAACAGCAGAGGCGCGTAATGGCAATTCTCCATTGTTTTCAGCAGTGATTATAACTGGACGCCGATAAGTCTATTAACGCAGCTGATTTTTTTTTTTGTTTTTTAGTTTTTTTTGTTTTTGTTTTTCATTTTTTAAATTTATTTTT
>BLFK01001094.1:3436305-3443805 GCA_014634185.1 Astreopora myriophthalma
AATTTATTTTTAATTTAGTTATTTATTTATTTTAACCGAGACAAAAGGTATCCTTGCATAAAAACAGAGGAGTAGTTTGGGACACAACATAGCGGACATTTCTCTGGAATTTAACGTGGCCGCCATGACGTCACGTGTGGACGCCATATTGATTGGTGTTTTTTCGGGAATTAAGAGGACATGATTACTTCTTAATGAATAAGCATCGTAATTCAGTTGAAATAGACTGTCTTCTGAACTGGACATTCAAAGAATGACAGCTAAAGCGCAAACACTCCATTTAAGCTCGAGATGAATAAACTTCAGTATGACTTCGTTATTCATCATGAGTTCATTGGTAACACCGTCCACAAACCACCCCAGACAAATTGTGACTGGTCTCTCCGAAGCACGGAAACAAGGCTTTTTATTTTTCAGTTCTAATTTCAGTAATAAAACAACCATTGATTGTCTCGTTTTACTGCGTTCTACTTTTCTCTTGTTTTCTTTCTTTGTATCAGGATACTTCTAGTCAATATTTCATTCACTGTGGTAGTTCGTAAAGAGTGATAAGTTGTTTGGTGGCTTGGTTAGTAAATAAATCTCTTACAACTTTAAATCCTCCAATTCTTTCGCCGCCAAAAGCTCCACACAGAAGCTAAACCTGTAGATACCCAGCAGCTTCTTACGTTGTCTAATATTACATACGGATGGTACGCAGTTACATTGTATTTATGGCCAGGGTTCACTGTTGGTCCTCTCGGGGCGATGACGAGAACCAAAATTACACTTTGACCCACGTATAGCAAACCAGAGCCACGTTGGTGCCAGGCGAGTTCTCTCAACTTACTGTAATAACCCTCCCAAGTGTAGGCTCGTGGTTTAAACGGGCAGTATCACGCTTTATTATATAGACGTGAGAGTTTTACTGGGAATCACACCACTCGTAAAATTCATACGAAACTACATCCGGGACCGTAGTGGCATATTTTCCATATCCTCAATAGTGAGGATATCGATGATGTCATCTCCTGCCTGAATAAAACAGTCTTAGCTCTTACTTAATGTGTTTTTGTCTATATAATAAAAAGAAAATTACAGGTTAGCTCGCAGATATGAATTTTATGTTCTCGTGGCAAGAACAATCTCACTCGTTCGCTGCGCTCACTCGTAGATATTGTTTTTCCCACTCGAACATAAAATTCACATCTTCTTGCCACCGTGTAATATCCTCTATATATTTAGTAGTACTTTGAAAATCCAAAGAACACTTTCTTGCATGATGGCACTTGATGGATACTATTTCTATTAACTAGGATGAAATCACATTAAGCATGTTCAGTTTAAGATAAACTTTATAAGACATGTAAGAGGTATGATCACTCCAGCTGAGGCGATTGTCAGTGTTCTCTCCTAAATACTTAAAGTGTTCAGAGTTGTTTTAGCACTTCCTATCACAATTAACGACTGATACGCAAGAGTGGGTGTACAGCTCGAACTGTGAGCTTGAGTGTTTAATGCCGTCCATGAACATGCAAAGTTCAAAAAGGTATAAATTACTAAGTACACAACAAACAATAACCTCTCACTAGGCTAAAAGGATCGTGCAACCTCCTGATACGAAAACCCCAAAACCCACTGCGTGGGAAATGGGAACGTATTCCTTAACCAAATGCAGGCGCACAAACCTCTGGGGGCTCGTGGTAATTACAAGATTACGGGATCTAAACAACCGAAAAGCTTGGTTAATTAAAATAAAAATTCTGAGAGTTCGAGGGCGGAGATGAATACATTACAACAGCCCTACCTTTTATTTGCTTACATTCTTTGCCATTGCCACTTATAGTTTAGTTCCGCCGAATGTAAATGCATTTTATCGTCCAGTACGACGTCGTGTTCTCGCGCGTTTTTTAAAAGCTTAAGTTAAAAACAAGTAACAGTCCACAGTTAAAAACGGAAATCAAATCAATTTGGCGTGAAAAAGGATACATCGATTTTGATTTAGTCTTTCATTGATTGCCATGGACAGGATAATATTATCAGAGAAAGACAGCCTTTTTATCTGCATTTTAAAAGATTATAGACACCTTTTTTGACTCGTTCGTTTCCCCAGTAATACAGTATTGGGTTAATCCCAGAAAATAGAGTGTATAGAGTAGTAATGAATGGAGCCACAAGTTTCACGTAGGGTTTTTTCGTAATAACAGAGATAACTACAGCAAAGACAATAGGAAGAAAGATCAACGCTAGCACAGCTACGACGTATGTTGTCGTTTTGGTAAGCCTTCGTTCAATAGAGGCATTTACAGTATTCACTGGGTTGCCTTGGTTACCGCCCGTTGTTACGGCAACAATGACATTGTTATGAAGGTAAAGCACACGAAGTGTCAGAATCTGGAAAAATATGACTACGGGGACTGGAAAGATACTAAGTCCAAAAAGAATATATAAAAGAGGCCTCGAAAGGACGATGCCTTTGTATGATAAAACGCCGAGTGCGATAGAGAAACCCCATGACATAGAACAAGCCAGCAGAACACGGGAGCGAGTCACCAGGGATCTGTATCGGGCAAAATGCTTGACAGCTAGGTAGCGATCGATGCTGACGATGGCAAGGTTGTATAACGTAGCATCAAACGCTGTCACGCTTAGAATGTGCCATAGTTCGGGCCTAATTTCGTTGTAGACTTCACAGACTCGAGTGTTCTCTAAATGTTTGATTCTAAAACCGGACTCCATTGGCGCAAGGATCGCACCGCAAAGAAGGTCGGCTAGGCTCAAGCTGCATAAGATCAACAGCCCTGGACTGTTGGAAGAGATTCCATTTCTGAACAGGGCTATGAGGACGCAGGCGTTTGACACGAAGCACCAAATAGCCAGAAGTATTGTCAAAGGGAAAATGTAATTGGTGTAGTAAAAGTAACTTTGTTGGGTTGATAGCGACATCCCTGGAATAAAACACGATTTGTCGACTTGGTCTTCCATTATGTCTCTTGATTTCGTAAGCTGCTTGAGTTGATTTTGGCTACGAGAAATAAAGATAAAAAAGGCAAATAAGATAGAGCTGCGACTCCTTGACTGACTGAATGATTGACTGACTGACTGACTGACTGACTAAGTTTCAGATGCTTATATTTCGCAACGTTTGTTTTCTTAAGCCAGAAGATATTGTGATCTTGTTGTTACCACACGCAGTTTTGCGCAAAAAAAAATCACTCGTTCTTCTCCTCTCCTGCTTTATTGAAAAGATGACGGTTTTTTTAGCTGAAGCTTAGTGGATCGTAAGAGAAAAACACCCTGGTCAAATAATTATCGTTAGTTGTTGTCCTTCAGTAGCATATAGTAGTGTTAGGCCTCACTCGAACTTGAAATTATTACCCTGGTCAAACGTTACCTATTCGTTCATTGGTCATAAGCTACAACATTATGGTAGTGGTATACTTATCAGAACGCAAATCATTTAGCTTATGGATGGCACAGCTGGCAGCCATTATCAGTACAAGGCGATCTCACCTAGCGAACCAAACCCATGAATGAAATATTAATCAATAATAAGCAAAGGGTTGGACCACCGCATGGTTCTTTTGGAATAATGTGCGGGTTCTTTAACGTCGCACAAGGCCAACGATTTTATCGTCCTCTAACCATTCGCAGTTGTCAAAGCAAGGAAGAAATGAAGCACCTTCATTTCAGTTATCTTCACACCACACCGCACTGCATTCTTGCGTCTTACACCAATGAACTACCCAGGCCGCCGGTCTTCATAAGGATTGCACTTTTCAACAAAATCGCCCGAGGCTGGTAAAAGATGTTACTATTATCCTGTCGGTTAGGACCTCGCACAGGCTCAAAAAATGATTTCAATCCTTACGTCCCAGCAAGCCTTTTTAATCCGGCGCCGTCGCGATAGGTGGAGGAACCAGGTGCTAAAGAGCGAATCATTCTAAACGCCAGCTACAACAAGAAATTAAAAGAGGCCCTTTCCTAGTTTCTTTAAATTTGCATTTCATTTTCAATACAAAAGACAAATATCGGGACCCTACCAGGAAAAGAATCAGAGAAGCGTCATATTTTGTACACTAAGAACTCACAGGTGTAAGTCAGTCAACTTCATATTTGTAGTGTCGCAACATTTTCTCTCCTTTGCTGTCTTTCTTACTCCAGAAAACTTACAATTTTGGCTTATGAAAATCTCCATAAGTGTGACAACTCACACAGGGCCTAGTTCTCGTTTCAGTCTCAAACTGAACCCCGACGCTTTTCTTACTGGAATATCCATTTAACTGGCAACCGTTTGTTCAGTCTAAAAGTTTCTCTTTTCACACGCCCGAAAAGTGTCGAGGCTTTCGTGAAACCCATACCCAGGAGTGCGATTTTTCCAATATTGCACGCCCAGATATTTACAAAGTTAGCTCCAAACATGATCAGCTCTTTTTGAGATAAAAGACGTCCTTTCGCAAGGTCTAACAGCGGGTAACGCCTTAAGAAGTAAGAATTCCCCTCTGTTGCTACAATAAGAGACATCTTCGTTACTTTCAACTTACATTTTCAGAAATATGACGTTTTGTTAAGTCCGGCACACGGGCAGAGTAATTTTCTTACACGCACTTCAGTTCACGACGGTATAAGGCCACAGTCAGCCGACTTATCGGCTGTATTCGAATGCGTTTTGTTTTCTTATCGTGAGGGGTTTTAATTCTTAGTGGAAGAAAAACACTTCGATTGGTTGCATTGCCATTTTAAATGACGGTATATTCAAACAATTGGTGACGTCCGTCAGTAAGATTTGGGTTGGATTTCTTCGGGAAATTAGGCCAAATACAGAATTTCCGCTTTGCGCCAACCTAACTTGATGGGCTCGTTTTTTTCCGTCGCAATTCTCATAAACTCCCCTTTCCCGACGATTGCGTCTGAGTTCTTAGATAGACGCGCCATTTGCAACACAAATTCCCCAAAAAGGCAGATTTCAAGGTTTCTTCACAACGGCATAAGTTGTGTCGAAATTAACATATCCCACATCCAGGATTTGTTTCCACTGGCAGGTGTTTCCTTGTTTGGCTCTCAGAGCGTCAGAATAAGACAAAAAATTGTAGCAGCTGAATCTGAATTCTGTTTGGTTTTCAATGGTGATTGTGTGGTACCCCAGTCACATGCAATCATGGCGGAGACATGATATGTTGTGTAGCAATGGTTAAGCGTTTAAGAATGTGTATATATGCGATTGGTTGATGTGTTGTGGATTTCAAGAAACCTTGAAATCCACAACACACCAGCATACCACAACACAGCATGCCAGTCAAAATACCGGTCATAATTTTGTTGTAACTCACTCACGTTAGTTCACATTTGAAGTTGTTTTTTTGTTTGTTTGTTTGTTTGTTTTGGTTTGGATTCGATTCTACTTGTACCTGGCTTTATTTTTACGCTGAAAATAGCCTTTCAATGAATTACCATGAAACTGAACTTGCTTAAATAACAGCTTACGATACAAACAAAATCATATTCGTATAACGAATCCGGCTTTTTTTATCTCTCACGTATGAGGATATTGGTGTCGCCATGGTTACTAACATGATCAGCCAATTACAACAGAGCTTCCTGCTCAGGCGCGCGGCCGGTTCTTTTGAAATTTCATTCACAAAATGGCTTCGAGGTGCGAAGACGGTGCAGTTCGCCACGAAGAATGTCGAATATAAGTATTATTTTCTTTATTTCTCCTTTATAACTTTATATCCGAGTTTCACAACATTTTTGAGACAGGAATTCTGCGATAGGTGATCACTCTAATTGCACTATTTTGCTGTTTCGAAAATGAATTTAAAAAAAGTTATGTTTTATGTAGAAATTTCAACAGCATCTATAAAATAAACAGAACATTACATGGCCGCTTGGGGATACGAATTTTATCTTCTCGTGCTGAGAGTATCTCTCACTCTCGCTTCGCTCACTCGTGAGAGATACTTTAAGCACGAGAAGATAAAATTCGTATCCCCAAGCGGCCATGTAATATCCTCTATTAATCCTTCAAATCTGTGGATTCGTACCTCAAACGAAAGCCATTAAGTGTCACTGTTCCGTTTGTACGGGGCTGTTTATTGCACTCAAAGAAGGAGGAAATGTTGCCTTTGCTTTGACAACCGCAAATGCAACTGTTTAGGCGTGGCGCACTGTGTATCACCAGGGGCAGATTTAGGGGTGGGGCAGCCCGGTGAGGGAGCCGAGGGGGCCGCGGCGCCCCTTTTTTGCCAGTAGTCTTAAAAAGTGGCATTCTGCATCCGGCGGTTTTATTTTCTGCAAACAGTTCGGGTACCACTACCGTAACGGTTTTTGAAATCGTAAAAAAATCCTCTTAAATTTTGTCTTCTGAATCCCTAGACTGTAATCTACTAATCTAACCACAAATCAAACAGGCTGAAAAATTCGATCTACTTACGTCATTTCAAAATTGCACAATTTTATTTATTTCATCACAGTCCTTTTTTATTTTTCATTTACCTGGTCTCCTTAGCAACAGCTTGCGGTTAAAGCTTTCGTGACTTAGTTGCTCGGTCGACCAGAAAGCTGCAAGATTGGACTTTTTTTCCGGGTCATAACTTGATGTTTAGCAATCGGTTTCGTTCGTGTTCGTGCTTAGGTTGGACTGTAAAATCCATATTATAAGCCGTCCCAGTGCCGGGACTTGTCAACACAGTAATGTTATGGCCATAAATCTTCCCAAATACAAGCCACACCCATTTTCCTGGGTTTGCCTTGGTGTAAAAACCTGTGAAACGTTTTCTTTGTTTTCTTAGCTTTTGCTAGGGTTAGGTTATTGTTACATGTTTTTTTGCTATTTTGTTTTCTTTGTTTAATGTTGACCATGAGTTTCACAGGTTTTTACACCCAGGATGAGACATTTTCCTTGAATGAGTAGACAGAGAAAAAAAATGATTACAGCATTCTAAAAGACTTACTTGAATAATACATTGCAACAGATGTAATCTTAATTTAAAAGCACATCAATATGAGCCCACCTCAAACCTGTTACCAACTTGTATTATCCAGGAATTACTGGTACAACCAGGATTTTATAGTGTTTTACAAAATTAATACAAGTGAAATTGTATAGGGGGTCTTTAATGCCGTCCATGAACATACAAAGTTCAAAAAGGTATAAATTACTAAGTACACAACAAACAATAACCTCTCACTAGGCTAAAAGGATCGTGCAACCTCCTGATACGAAAACCCCAAAACCCACTGCGTGGGAAATGGGAACGTATTCCTCAACCAAATGCAGGCGCACAAACCTCTGGGGGCTAGTGGTAATTACAAGATTACGGGACCTGAACAACCAAAAAGCTTGGTTAATTAAAATAAAAATTCTGAGAGTTCGAGGGCGGAGATGAATACATTACAACAGTCCTACCTTTCATTTGCTTACATTCTGTGTCATTGCCACTTATAGTTTAGTTCCGCCGAATGTAAATGCATTTTATCGTCCAGTACGACGTCGTGTTCTCGCGCGTTTTTTAAAAGCTT
>BLFK01001094.1:3453805-3462285 GCA_014634185.1 Astreopora myriophthalma
GGCTTTGCGAAAGTCACATCATTTGAGATTGTAGATAAGAGTTTGGCCTGGTCATTTCTCAATTAATTTCATTCAGTAATTACCTCAGATTACCAGTGTGTAGAAAGAGAAAGTCAATTATAATCCCTTGGGTGTACAAGATAACTGTCACGTCTTCATACAACACTGCATGCTCAAATGAACAGCAGTGTTTGGAAGTATTTGCTGGCAGGCACGAAATGATTCATGTTTCATTCTGATTTCAATTCATAAAAACTATCTGGTATTTAACACGAGTTGTGGCGACAGTTACTGGCAATTCATTCCAATTTAAGTTTTAACGAAATAATCTATGAAGTGAATCATATGTTGAACTGCGGATGTGAAATCAAGTGAACCTATGGTCCTCGCAGTTATGAACGCAAGTTTGGCAATTGCGTAGAAAAGCCATAACGGCGAAGATCATAGCTTCACTTGATTTCACATCCGCAGTTCAACATGATTCACTTCATATATCATATATATATTTTATATATATATATTTGTTGATTCATTTATCACGGGAACATTTGAACCCACAAATGACCTACTCCCAACATCAGTGGCTTCATAGCTCAGTTGGTTAGAGCGTCCAACCGGCATCGCGAGGTCATGGGTTCAAACGCCGTTGAAGTCCTGAATTTTTTCAGGCTTCTCTACGCAGTTGCAGTAAAATTGCGTTCGTAACTGCGAGGATCATAGCTTCACTTAATTTAAGGTTTGTTTCTCAAATTGGCACGAGTATGCTGGATAAGGCAAATCGTGAGAAAAATGTATGGCTAGTGGAGCCTCAAACAAGCTTCGAAGTTAAATACGAGTCCGAGATCTATGGCTGGGTTGTTTTAACCGTTCGAAGGATAGCCTGCATATTGACTGAATCAGCGAGTCTGGAGCTACAGCTAGGACATGTATCACCGCGTATTTTGTTTACAATCCCACACACTTATCAAACGATTCCAACGCCATTCAGTAACGGCGTAAGGTTCACGCGCGTCAAGTGTATGACATTAGACTGCAGACTGCCTGCAAACAGCGCTGATAAACAGTATCCAAGCCTACAAGCACCCATTTCAAATAGCCCTGGCGTCGGTTGTTCAAAAGGTGGATGACGCTATCCACCGGATAAATCCCTATCCAGCGGATAAGTATCAGCAAAACCCATTGACGTATCCACTGGATAGCGCTATCCACCTTTCGAACAACTGGGCCCTGATAGACAGTATTTAAGTCTTAGCACCCATTTTAAAATGGTCACAGGGTTAGGTTAGCTTTAGTCTGAGGTCTAGCTCATTCTGCAATTGTCATACACCGACGCGTATTGCCCTTTTTTGCGTTTACTATCATCAGTCTCATTCCGCGTCGATGGCCTTGGAAAAACACTGACTATATTTTTGAGGAGATCAAGTTATTGCATCAAACCAATCAATTCCAATCAGAGAAACTGAGGAGGTGATATGTAGTACACCTTTGCAGTATCGGAATAGACGACACATATGCGTTTTAGTTTGGGCGAATCACTTAAATCAAAAGCGACTGGGCCGTACCTTCTTCCGCCCAGTGCTGCAGTGTTTATCATGCCGATAAGTGGCCCTTTAATTCTGGCGCTATTTAAACGTGATTGAGTGTGTCCCAAAACTATGTAAGGTGGCAATCTCTAAAAATAAAAGCTTTGTAGGATGCAGAATTTTCTGCAAACACTGATTGCCAACGGTAATCAGGACTTGGTTAGATGAAGTAGGCTGAAGTTAGGCGTTCCCAGGTAATTTGGGATTTTTGTTCACTTCGAACTGATCCCAATAAAAATCAGCTGCCGATGGTTCTTTGGCCTTGAAAACACCAAACGTGATTGTTAATTTATCGTCTTTGTCATTTCTAGCAAATTTAATTAAGTTTTTCTTTTGTTCCTGACAGATTGTTATGCTACTAGTAGTAGCCGAACTGACGTCACAAACAGCAGTCACGTTTTGTCTCTCCTCCCCCGAGAGGAGTAATTTTTAGCTTCAATGCTAACACGTATTGTCAAAGGCGGCTGTTTCACAGTCATTAAATTGTTGTTGTTGTTGTTAGTCTCATTAAACGTAACTACGTGTAGTAGATTTCCGAATCAGTTTTCTCTATTGCTTTCTTACAAAGTACAGCTCTCAACTTCCATGCACCGAAGCACTAATCTGTTGACAACCTCAAAAGCTACCGATGCTTATACAGATTGCTCAATATACGAAGACATTAAGGCGTGCTTTGTGTAACCTTTGTCTCCCGCTATGCTTGTTTGAACCGACCCTCTTTCAATTTGTTGATAGACTAAGTACTTAATCAGTTAGCCAGTGCTCTCATCTATGACTTGATTTAAGGAAATCAACATACATGCTGTCTTGCAGAACAGTATGCCATTATAAATGACCTCAGGAATGCGCACGCAGCAAAGTAAAATAGTCAGCTCTGGGTTTCACACCTGTTAAGACCCAACATAATCCAGTGCAGATTTAAGGTCGGCAGACATGCCAACGAAAGTGCTCTTGTTCTTTTCGAGTTTCATCTTGGGTAAGTTTGTTTAACAAACTCTAGGTCTGCAAATATTTAAGGGATAAGTGTTTGTTTGGCTGGAAGTAAATAAATACCTCTTTTTTTTCCTTTAATCTGTGCAGTTGTTGCAGCATTCGTAAGCGGTAAGTGCCATTCTTGTTTGCTTTATCGATGGCTCGTCCATCGCAATATTACAAACTTATTGTGCCTGTTACGCACGAAGCAAATATCACACCCTTTAACAGCACAGCAGGTCAGTTTCAGTTTCAGTTTTATTTGATTCGCAAGAGTTCTCTAAAAGCATACACCGGTGGAACATTTGTTGAACGATGTCGCAGCAACTTGTTGAACGGAATAGAGCTTGTGTCTATTTGCGTTCTTCAACGATGTTTGACATGTTGAATGGCCTACTAGTACTTTAACATTCAACATGGTACTACACTGTTCAACATTTGTTGAACAAGACCTGCATCATTTGTCGATCAACAAGTTTTGAGCCGCGTGTCATCGGCTTAAGTTTGCTGAAATAATTCATTGGACACCAACTGATAAGAAGGGTACGTCTACAGGTGGCTTCCAAGGGCTTATATATGCCAGGCCCTGTTGTTCGAGGGGTGGATAGCGCTATCCACTGACTAAATCACTGTGATCCACTGGGTAAGCACTAGCAAAACCAGTCCAGTGGATAGCGATTTATCCAGTGGATAGCGTTATCCATGCGACCTTTCGAACAACTGGGGCCTGGTGTCCATATGATCGCTACGATTGCTGCTATCCCCGAAAAGCGTCTTAAGCGATGGTAGCGATCGCAGGGTGATCATTTGGAAACGCTTCGGTCTGCCACTGCAGCGATCACAGCGACCCCATCGCCGAAATCGCTGAGATAGAAAAATTTCTATGGTCACAGCAATCGTAGCCACTGAGCTATGTGGAAATATATGGAAACCATGAAAATTGGAAAACAGTTCAAGACTCCAGATCACAGAGATCGCTCGCCGCGTCCCTTTTTTGCGCGATCGCAGAGACTGCAGCGATCGTAGCGATCATATGGAAACCAGGCAATAACGGGAGTGTGAGTTTTGTGCCAAGGAATTTAACAAACGGTTGGAGGGTAACTTTTACGGCTGCATGCAGGTTCCGGCTATTTTCGCTGATATTTCAAATGTCGCATCTTTCAGAGGCGCTTAGTGCGCTTCTGAAGACGAAACAAATTCAACACAATGGAAGATAGCTGGTCCGGTTCTTTCTGTTTTCTTAAACTGGAAGTAAAGTAAAACCAAAATGTATTCAGTATACGCGACAGATATTAGAACACAGAGTTCCACTTCAGTGGAGTAGCGTTGGTTTGCAGACCTGTCTCATTATGTATACTTTCACAAAGTCTCGCAAAGGTTTTGCTAAATCAATGAATCCTCGAGAGGTCAGTTCAACACTGGCCATGATGTACACCAGAAAAAACTCAGTGTCTGCTCGGATTCGTGATTGTCGAGCAGTTTATCGAAGTTCAACTTTCCTTCCAGGAACTAAGCACTTACATTTTGTGTCGATGTCCTTAAGTAAGGTGTTAAAAGCGTGGGTTTTCTTAAAAACGTTTCAACCGCAAATCCGGTTTAGCTCAACGTTTCATAACCATTTAACGTTGCTGATTAACTGTTTTCTCTCATCAATGGGACTTAATTGTTATTTTACTGCAATCATAAACGTTTGTATTGGACTTCAAAGCTTCTAATGGATGTTAAACATCTTTGGTTTTTTCAGTTGTTACTATCTTATTAATGCTGTCTAATTTATCAAGGTATTACACGTGATTTAGAAGTCTCGAGGCATTAAATATTAATTTCTTTCCTCAAAACCGAATAACTCAGTTCACAATTGAACTGTGCATGAAGTAAAATAAACTGTCGGAATGCTTATGAATTTCTTGAAATGTAGAATCTACTAAAACAGCCCTTCACAGCTTCTCAAGTGGACAATTATCAACTATGTAGAGACCTCGGGGCCATACCGTTCTCTCAAAAATTACAATTTTTAATCCCTTTACTTGGACAAAGAAAGCCGTCAATTTTAGTAAAAAGTAGGGTGCAGGAAAACGCATGGAATAAACTAGAACTTGCACTACGTGCTGTCCGTTCCATCACTTATGAGGATTTCATTTTAGATTTGCATTTGAAGTATTAAATCGAGATGTCGAGAGTTTAACACAGGATAAAAGAAAAGAACTTCAAGATTATCAGCTCCAAAGCGGGTCACTTTAATACTCGAACAAAACAAAAGGTATTAGAATGATTATCTGACAATCCTTTGTCCGTATACCCGGCACTGTTACTCGAGCTAAGTCTTGATTAGCAGTCTAGACAATGCAAAAGCAGGTCACTTCGTTTGCATTACGATTACGAGGTCGCTGAGAGAGATCACCTATCATCTATTTATTGATCTTGATTCTCTCAATATTTTCAGACACCTTTCGAGATGCTCATAACATACCTTATTAAAAAAGCTTTGGCATCTCTCGACAAGTCCGGCATTAGTGCATTAACGAAGCTGAAATACTCCATCGCCAGGCGACGAAAACTATCCGGCTAAATTATAGATTTGTACAAGCTGACCGTGAAAAAAATTGCATGACAATTAATAAAGGCAAAATTAAGGGCATAACTTCCCAAATGATGAGCTTTGAAGCATTTGGGAAGCCGTGCCCTTACTATTGTCATGCATTTTTTTTTCAGTCAGCTTGTACAAATCAGAAAGCTTTGCTCAGTTAACAGACAGTTCTCGCCGGAGCCTCATTTTCGTTTTATCAGGTAATCTGTGTAAAGACTGAACGTTTTGAGGTAATCATGAATCCTCCTGCTGAGGCAATGTTAATGCAGTGAACGTTATGCTCCCAAAGCTATAGTCCCGAAACAAAACGCGGTAATTGCTCCCAGTTTGAAATTCTCAAAATATACTCATTTTGAGTTACTTGATCCAAAAAAAGCTTGTTTTGTTTAATTTTAGCAACCTAGAACTACATCTGCTACGTTCTTTTGTTCAAAACAGAAAATGTTTTGACTTCGGCAGTTTCACTGATTATTTTATCGTTACTACACTGCAATAAATAGATGCCAACTGTAAGGGAACGTTAGAAAGACATAATCGTTCAGTTCAAATTACAATTTACGCACTGTACTGATAGATCAGCAAAACAAAGCCGACCGCTCACATCACCGTGTTGCATAATTAAAACTTCAAGAATTACTGTGTTGCCTCGAACAAAACTGGCTCACTGAGCGAAACGTATTACAGACTTGGCTACCTATAGAGCGTTTTCACGTGATGTCATGAAATTCAAAAATGTTCTGAATTTCTAATCTACACCAGGTGGGAAATTACCTAGAATTAAGTATTTTTCCCATTTTTAGGCCCCGTAGCGTTTTTTCGTTTTGAAAATACGGCATTTTGAATTTTCGAAATTTCACCTTGCGTGACACCAAGACAGTAGCCGTGACAAAGGTATATGGTTAAAAAAAACCTCTCTTTTTAATTTTTAGCAAATTAAGCATTAAAATCAGTAAAGACACGATTATGGTCATGTAACTTAGCTCACGAGCGAAATGAAAGTGCTCTCATCGCAAACTGAGTTCTAGATGTTTTTGTCCATTTCCGGCCGCCACCTGTTGGTTTCCTTCGGAGGAACACAAACATGGCGTCTCCATACAAAGCCCTGTAAAATCGCGTGACGCGTTTTGGCAAATAACTCAGCGACGATGTACCACACAGACTTGAGACTTGGAATGTCGTTCATCAGTTAGTCTTTTATGACATTTCATTTTCTTGGCTTCTTTCATTGAACGGTTTTGGATTTTATTTTCTATTGCGTGACAGTGAAAACGCAATGATTTGCAGCTTGATGGTGTGAACTGGTTGCTTGGCTGCCGGTTAAATGATGATTGATCCTCCATTTAATTCACTATTTGTGTTATTTTTAGCAAAATTAACTTGAATATTTCTTTGTAACCCTTGAAAATCTGAACATCTCAACCGGACCTAACCCAGGGTTAGTGCCAACGCTGCTTTGGAAAACGGCGGCGCATGTGAACATTAGTCCTCGGGCATTTCTTACAATTCATCCAGTGATTTCGGTAAGGCAATTAGCAAAATGTTAGCATTGGTTCATTTCTTTGTAAAGAGCTGTTTTCAGTGGCGGTCAAGGCAGTCATCGCATACTCAAAATGGTCACCTTGTTTACAAACATTGGTGAATGTTTAATTCATCGCCAAGGTCATCCTGCTGATAGGAGCATTCTGTGCATTCTGTCTCTTGCCAATTCATGGCATAATCAACGATACCGTTTTGTTCAATAAAACATCGTTTTCTCGATCATTTCCTTTTGTTTGATAAAGAAGTACTATTGTATATATAGGGAAGTTTCGTGCGAGTAAAACTTGAAGTTCATTCCGCTTCTATACGTGTAACCAGTACGGCGGCGGGTGGCGGCGGCGGTTGAAGGGTTGGCAGTCTTCCAACGAAATGAAACCCGTGGGCTTCCCTACAGCTCAGCTAATACATGAAATCCTTCGTTTAGGGATACATACCCGTTTAAAACCGTAAAACGCTTTCATGTAACAGCAATTTTCAATCTTCCTCGACAGAGCCTCATGTTAAGTTCATCTATCCAACTCGAGGTAGCCTAGCGGGTGGCACTATGGTGCACGTGCATGGACAAGGTAAGTGACTGTAGTTACGGCCGAGTCTTTTGCAATTACGGAGGCCTCGTTGGAGGCTAGTAGTAAATGGACCCGTTTGAGGATGGACGGCTCAGTTTAAATCTGGGCGGACACAAACGTGGTCTTGCAGAACTTAAGGAATTGGACACATTGTAGGCATCCTATTGATGAACGGGTGATGCGTTCAGATATGTTCATAAGCAACAATTAATTTCAATCTGTCTCCTTTGAAGTTTATTACACTGATGTCCATCTTTCCTACAACAGACTGTGCTATTTTGGGCCCGTATTTGAGGTTATATTGCAATTTCTGCCCCTTTGCCTATTCAGTACTTCGAATTCCTTGTTGTACTTACTCATTCTAATCAGTCAGGGGGAGCTTGGACCTTATTATAAGCCTATGGCTTCTGTCCAGGCATCCTCTTCACCAATATTTATGTTGTACCGACTTGTAAAGTGACAAGACATTAAATAAACTTTTAGCTTACGCCCAATATGGAGAATAATTTCAAACTTCCTCTCTAGTGTGATCACACTGATTGTTTTCGCTTCTTGTTTTCTTCAGGTTTTGCCAATGACCAGTTTAGTTTTCATGACCCAAAGTTGGGAAACAGAGTCTTGTTTAAATCAGACAAACACGAGGTGGAATGCAACATAGTCCCAACAGACGTATCAAATACAAGAGTTGCATGTGAAACTGGGTGAGACGCTCAAAAACAATTCTTCTTCAGTTGAAGAGTTCCTGAAATCGCAAATAGTAAAGTAAAAGTAAAAGTAAAAATAAAGAACCTTTATTTATTACACGGTGACATTTAAAGCTTCTAGCTCGGGGGCCGCGTATTCAAAGCAACAATTCAAGTAAACAGAAGAGCGTTAAGAAACCCAGCTGGAAGGAGGCAGCCATAGCCAACTGGCTTTTTTATTTATTTGTTTATTTATTTATTTATTTACTTTGTCTTTGGCGAAGTTTATAAATAAATAAATAAATAAATAAATAAAAAAGCCAGTTGGCTATCAGCCTCTCCGTAAAATACCATCATATTCAGCAAACTGGGTAAGCCTCGCATTCATTAGAATTTCCCTTGTTGGTGGCACGTGCAGTCCGTGCATCGGCATTTTACTTTCGATTTGCTTTAATAACATGTACTTACCGTCCACCCAAACGATCCCACAATACAACGCTCGTGCCAGTTCCCCCAAAGTTTCCGGAGTGGGCAAATTTGCAAAGCGTGG
>BLFK01001094.1:3462295-3499795 GCA_014634185.1 Astreopora myriophthalma
CGAGTTTCATCTTGGGTAAGTTTGTTTAACAAACTCTAGGTCTGCAAATATTTAAGGGATAAGTGTTTGTTTGGCTGGAAGTAAATAAATACCTCTTTTTTTTTTCCTTTCATCTGTGCAGTTGTTGCAGCATTCGTAAGCGGTAAGTGCCATTCTTGTTTGCTTTATCGATGGCTCGTCCATCGCAATATTACAAACTTATTGTGCCTGTTACGCACGAAGCAAATATCACACCTTTAACAGCACAGCAGGTCAGTTTCAGTTTCAGTTTTATTTGATTCGCAAGAGTTCTCTAAAAGCATACACCGGTGGAACATTTGTTAAACGATGTCGCAGCAACTTGTTGAACGGAATAGAGCTTGTGTCTATTTGCGTTCTTCAACGATGTTTGACATGTTGAATGGCCTACTAGTACTTTAACATTCAACATGGTACTATTGTTCAACAAATGTTGAACAAGACCTGCATCATTTGTCGATCAACAAGTTTTGAGCCGCGTGTCATCGGCTTAAGTTTGCTGAAATAATTCATTGGACACCAACTGATAAGAAGGGTACGTCTACAGGTGGCTTCCAAGGGCTTATATATGCCTGGCCCTGTTGTTCGAGGGGTGGATAGCGCTATCCACTGACTAAATCACTGTGATCCACTGGGTAAGCACTAGCAAAACCAGTCCAGTGGATAGCGATTTATCCAGTGGATAGCGTTATCCATGCGACCTTTCGAACAACTGGGGCCTGGTGTCCATATGATCGCTACGATTGCTGCTATCGCCGAAAAGCGTCTTAAGCGATGGTAGCGATCGCAGGGTGATCATTTGGAAACGCTTTGGTCTGCCACTGCAGCGATCACAGCGACCCCATCGCCGAAATCGCTGAGATAGAAAAATTTCTATGATCACAGCAATCGTAGCCACCGAGCTATGTGGAAATATATGGAAACCATGAAAAATGGAAAACAGTTCAAGACTCCAGATCACAGAGATCGCTCGCCGCGTCCCTTTTTTGCGCGATCGCAGAGACTCCAGCGATCGTAGCGATCATATGGAAACCAGGCAATAACGGGAGTGTGAGTTTTGTGCCAAGGAATTTACAAACAGTTGGAGGGTAACTTTTACGGCTGCATGCAGGTCCCGGCTATTTTCCCTGATATTTCAAATGTCGCATCTTTCAGAAGCGCTTAGTGCGCTTCTGACGACAAAACAAATTCAACACAATGGAAGATACCTGGTCCGGTTCTTTCTGTTTTCTTAAACTGGAAGTAAAGTAAAACGAAAATTCATCTTTCAGTATACGCGACAGATATTAGAACACAGAGTTCCACTTCAGTGGAGTAGCGGTGGTTTGCAGACCTGTCTCATTATGTATACTTTCACAAAGTCTCGCAAAGCTTTTGCTAAATCAATGAATCCTCGAGAGGTCAGTTCAACACTGGCCATGATGTACACCAGGAAAAACTCAGTGTCTGCGCGGATTCGTGATTGTCGAGCAGTTTATCGAAGTTCAACTTTCCTTCCAGGAACTAAGCACTTACATTTTGCGTCGATGTCCTTATGAAGGTGTTAAAAGCGTGGGTTTTCTTAAAAACGTTTCAACCGCAAATCCGGTTTAGCTCAACGTTTCATAACCATTTAACGTTGCTGATTAATTGTTTTCTCTCATCAATGGGACTTTAATTGTTATTTTACTGCAATCATAAACGTTTGTATTGGACTTCAAAGCTTCGAATGGATGTTAAACATCTTTGGTTTTTTCAGTTGTTACTATCTTATTAATCCTGTCTAATTTATCAAGGTATTACACGTGATTTAGAAGTCTCGAGGCATTAAATTTTAATTTCTTTCCTCAAAACCGAATAACTCAGTTCACAATTGAACTGTGCATGAAGTAAAATAAACTGTCAGAATGCTTATGAATTTCTCGAAATGTAGAATCCACTAAAACAGCCCTTCACAGCTTCTCAAGTGGACAATTATCAACTATGTAGAGACCTCGGGGCCATACCGTTCTCTCAAAAATTACAATTTTTAATCCCTTTACTTGGACAAAGAAAGCCGTCAATTTTAGTAAAAAGTAGGGTGCAGGAAAACGCATGGAATAAACTAGAACTTGCACTACATGCTGTCCGTTCCGTCACTTATGAGGATTTCATTTTAGATTTGCATTTGAAGTATTAAATCGAGATGTCGAGAGTTTAACACAGGATAAAAGAAAAGAACTTCAAGATTATCAGCTCCAAAGCGGGTCACTTTAATACTCGAACAAAACAAAAGTTATTAGAATGATTATCTGACAATCCTTTGTCCGTATACCCGGCACTGTTACTCGAGCTAAGCCTTGATTAGCAGTCTAGACAATGCAAAAGCAGGTCACTTCGTTTGCATTACGATTACGAGGTCGCTGAGAGATCACCTATCATCTATTTATTGATCTTGATTCTCTCAATATCTTCAGACACCTTTCGAGATGCTCATAACATACCTTATTAAAAAAGCTTTGGCATCTCTCGACAAGTCCGGCGTTAGTGCATTAACGAAGCTGAAATACTCCATCGCCAGGCGACGAAAACTATCCGGCTAAATTATCGATTTGTACAAGCTGACCGTGAAAAAAATTGCATGACAATTAATAAAGGCAAAAGTAAGGGCATAATTTCCCAAATGATGAGCTTTGAAGCATTTGGGAAATTGTGCCCTTACTATTGTCATGCATTTTTTTTTTTTTCAGTCAGCTTGTACAAATCAGAAAGCTTTGCTCAGTTAACAGACAGTTCTCGCCGGAGCCTCATTTTCGTTTTATCAGGTAATCTGTGTAAAGACTGATCGTTTTGAGGTAATCATGAATCCTCCTGCTGAGGCAATGTTAATGCAGTGAACGTTATGCTCCCAAAGCTTTACTGAGTCCCGAAACAAAACGCGGTAATTGCTCCCAGTTTGAAATTCTCAAAATATACTCATTTTGAGTTACTTGATCCAAAAAAAGCTTGTTTTGTTTAATTTTAGCAACCTAGAACTACATCTGCTACGTTCTTTTGTTCAAAACAGAAAATGTTTTGACTTCGGCAGTTTCACTGATTATTTTATCGTTACTACACTGCAATAAATAGATGCCAACTGTAAGGGAACGTTAGAAAGACATAATCGTTCAGTTCAAATTACAATTTACGCACTGTACTGATAGATCAGTAAAACAAAGCCGACCGCTCACATCACCGTGTTGCATAATTAAAACTTCAAGAATTACTGTGTTGCCTCGAACAAAACTGGCTCACTGAGCGAAACATATTACAGACTTGGCTACCTATAGAGCGTTTTCACGTGGTGTCATGAAATTCAAAAATGTTCTGAATTTCTAATCTATACCAGGTGGGAAATTACCTAGAATTAAGTATTTTTCCCATTTTTAGGCCCCGTAGCGTTTTTTCGTTTTGAAAATACGGCATTTGTGAAGTGAAGTGAGTGAAGTGAAGTCTTTATTTATCGAGGGTAGCTCAAAATAGCATCTAAATGCTAATAAACTAGAGGCCTTCATTACAAGATCAAAATAGTTAAAATAATTAAAAATCAGAGCTTACTATAAAATTATCAAAATCTAATAAAACTATGAAACAATTATTAGCATGCAGCACAGCGACCCACAATATTTATATAGAGAAATGATTTAAAGATTGCTGGTCTTTAAAAATCCTGTTCCAAAGAGAATTTTTGAAAGCCTTGAGAGTCTCTGCTTTCCTCATTTGAAGAGGTAGCTTATTCCATTCCAGAGAAGCAGTCACAGTAAATGTTCTACCACCTTCTGTATTTCGATTAACTCGAGGGTAGGCTATATTAAATTTAGCATATCTAGTTTGCCGTGAATGAGTCTCACCGGTAAGTACTAATAAGTTAGTAAGACAACTAGGGACGCGACCTTGCAAACGCTTGTATATGATACAACACTTGGCTAATTTAGCATTCTCGAAGAAAGGTATCCATTTGAGTATGTTAAACAACTGAACAGAGGGTGCATAACTGTCAGCACCAATGACAATTCTCGCTGCTCTCTTTTGTAGCTTTAAAACACGATCTAGATAATGTTTATCACAGTTTGACCAGATAACACTTACGTAATCCATTACTGGTCTAATAATAGCATTATAAAAGAGAACTCTATGCTTAATTTGCAGACCATGTCTAATCTTTTTTAAAATTCCGATACGCTGAGATAGTTTCTTGCATAACTTATCAACATGCGAATGAAATGTCAATTCCTTATCAATTTCCAAACCTAGGAGCTTTGCACATTGTACGTTTTCAAGTTGCGATCCATTAACAGAAACATTAATGTCATTCGGAATTCTGTTGGAAAGACGTTTACCACAGATGGTAAGAACTTTAGTTTTCTTCTCATTAAGTGGAAGCTTGTTGGCTGTGGCCCAATGAACCGTTTCAGAAACTGCTGCGTTTAAAGAAATTTGTAGACGATCCATATCCATCCAATTGACGGAACAAGTTAATGTCGTGTCGTCAGCATATAGTATTAGCAGAACTAACATGTAACGGAAGATCGTTAATGAACAAGACAAACAGTAAAGGGCCCAAAATAGAGCCCTGAGGTACACCATGCGGAATAATAGATGTAGTAGATTCCTTTTCACTCATGGATACATATTGACGCCTGTCACTGAGATAGGATTGAAACCACGATAATGATGTGTTGTCTAAACCATAGGCATGTAGTTTGTCCAACAGGATAACATGATCAACCATGTCAAAGGCCTTGCAGTAATCGATTAATTAAGATCATGCCACTTACACGATTATTATCCAAGTTAAATAGCAGTTCATCTATAATTCTGATTAGGGCTGTTTCTGTACTATGAAGTAGATCAAGTTGTTTTCACAAAGATAGCGAGAGAGTGAGTCATGTACATGCCGTTCAATTACTTTTGAGAGCACAGGCAAAACCGAAATTGGTCGATAATTATTTATGTCCTCTGAGTCCCCACCTTTAAATAAAGGAGAGACTTTCGCAGTCTTCCAGCGTTGAGGAAACGAGGCCGTATTGAAGGAATGATTTATTAGCTTGGCAATAGATGGAGCTATTATAGGAGCTGCTAACTTGAGCATTCGTGGACTGAGCTTGTCGATACCACAGGCTTTGTGTAAATTAATGCTCTTAAGCCAGCCAATGACCTTGGACTCTGTAATAGGTGGAATGGAAAAGAGTACGTTATTATCCTTTTTTGAGCAGACAAAATTGATCAGTTTAGACATGTCAAAGTTTGTTTGAGGAAGTAACGACCTGAGTTTATCGGCAACAGATGTAAAATGAGAATTAAACTCAGACGCCATTTCAGCTGTATCCTCGATAATGCGATCCTCAACTCGAAGGCTGTTCACACGTTTGGACTGATTAACCATTCCTGAGATTGATTTAATTATTTTAAATGTTCCTTTTGCGTTGTTTACATTTTGCTCCAGTTTAGAGACATAGAACTTGCGTTTAGCGCTTCTTAACATGCTTACTGCTTTATTTCTCGCCTTTTTATAATCAGCCCAAACGCATGGATTGCGATGATGTTTAAACTTTTTCAGTAAGGCATCCCTAAACTGTAGTTGCTTTATAATCGCAGGTGTTATCCAAGGAGCTTGATTAACACGAGCAACACGTTTAATTCTCCATGGACAGTGTTGTTCAAGAGCGTCATTAAATAGTTTCTCCCAGGAGTCCAACATGTAATCAATGTCATCAAAAATAAAGACAGAATCCCAAGGGGTCTGCATTAGAGTTTGTTTAAAAAGTTGTTGAATTTTCGAAATTTCACCTTGCGTGACACCAAGATAGTAGCCGTGACAAAGGTATATGGTTAAAAAAAACTCTCTTTTTAATTTTTAGCAAATTAAGCAGTAAAAGCAGTAAAGACACGATTATGGTCATGTAGCTTAGCTCACGAGCGAAATGAAAGTGCTCTCATCGCAAACTGAGTTCTAGATGTTTTTGTCCATTTCCGGCCGCCACCTGTTGGTTTCCTTCGGAGGAACACCAACATGGCGTCTCCATACAAAGCGCTGTAAAATTGCGTGACGCGTTTTGGCAAATAACTCAGCGACGATGTACCACACAGACTTGAGACTTGGAATGTCGTTTATCAGTTAGTCTTTTATGACATTTCATTTTCTTGGCTTCTTTCATTGAACGGTTTCGGATTTTATTTTCTATTGCGTGACAGTGAAAACGCAATGATTTGCAGCTTGATGGTGTGAACAGGTTGCTTGGCTGCCGGTTAAATGATGATTGATCCTCCATTTAATTCACTATTTGTGTTATTTTTAGCAAAATGTATTAACTTGAATATTTCTTTGTAACCCTTGAAAATCTGAACATCTCAATCGGACCTAACCCAGGGTTAGAGCTAACACTGATTCGGAAAACGGCGGCGCATGTGAACATTAGTCCTCGGGCATTTCTTACAATTCATCCGGTGATTTCGGTAAGGCAATTAGCAAAATGTTAGCATTGGTTCATTTCTTTGTAAAGAGCTGTTTTCAGTGGCGGTCAAGGCAATCATCGCATACTCAAAATGGTCACCTTGTTTACAAACATTGGTGAATGTTTAATTCATCGCCAAGGTCATCCTGCTGATAGGAGCATTCTGTGCATTCTGTCTCTTGCCAATTCATAGTATATCAACGACACCGTTTTGTTCAATAAAACATCATTTTCTCGATCATTTCCTTTTGTTTGTTAAAGAAGTACTATTGTATATATAGGGAAGTTTCATGCGAGTAAAACTTGAAGTTCATTCCGCTTCTATACGTATAACCAGTACGGCGGCGGGCGGCGGCGGCGGTTGAAGGGTTGGCAGTCTTCCAACGAAATGAAACCCGTGGGCTTCCCTACAGCTCAGCTAATACATGAAATGCTTCGTTTAGGGATACATACCCGTTTAAAACCGTAAAACGCTTTCATGTAACAGCAATGTTCAATCTTCCTCGACAGAGCCTCATGTTAAATTCATCTATCCGACTCGAGGTAGCCTAGCGGGTGGCACTATGGTGCACGTGCATGGACAAGGTAAGTGACTGTAGTTATGGCCGCGTCTTTTGCAATTACGAAGGCCTCGTTGAAGGCTAGTAGTAAATGGACCCGTTTGAGGATGGACGGCTCAGTTTAAATCTGGGCGGACACAAACGTGGTCTTGCAGAACTTAAGGAATTGGACACATTGTAGGCATCCTATTGATTAACGGGTGATGCGTTCGGATATGTTCATAAGCAACAATTAATTTCAATCTGTCTCCTTTGAAATTTATTACACTATTGTCCGTCTTTCCTACAACAGACTGTGCTATTTTGGGCCCGTATTTGAGGTTATATTGCAATTTCTGCCCCTTTGCCTATTCAGTACTTCGAATTCCTTGTTGTACTTACTCATTCTAATCAGTCAGGGGGAGCTTGGACCTTATTATAAGCCTATGGCTTCTGTCCAGGCATCCTCTTCACCAATATTTATGTTGTACCGACTTGTAAAGTGACAAGACATTAAATAAACTTTTAGCTTACGCCCAATATGGAGAATAATTTCAAACTGCCTCTCTAGTGTGCTCACACTGACTGTTTTCGCTTCTTGTTTTCTTCAGGTTTTGCCAATGACCAGTTTAGTTTTCATGATCCAAAGTTGGGAAACAGAGTCTTGTTTAAATCAGACAAACACGAGGTGGAATGCGACATAGTCCCAACAGACGTATCAAATACAAGAGTCGCATGTGAAACTGGGTGAGACGCTCAAAAACAATTCTTCTTCACTAGAGTTGAAGAGTTCCTGAAATCGCAAATAGTAAAGTAAAAGTAAAAATAAAGAACCTTTATTTATTACACGGTGACATTTAAAGCTTCTAGCTCGGGGGGCCGCGTATACAAAGCAACAATTCAAGTAAACAGAAGAGCGTTAAGAAACCCAGCTGGAAGGAGGCAGCCATAGCCAAGTGGCTTTTTTATTTATTTATTTGTTTATTTATTTATTTACTTTGTCTTTGGCGAAGTTTATAAATAAATAAAAAAGCCAGTTGGCTATCGGCCTCTCCGTAAAATACCATCATATTCAGCAAACTGGGTAAGCCTCGCATTCGTTAGCATTTCCCTTGTTTGTGGCACGTGCAGTCCGTGCATCAGCATTGTGCTTTCGATTTGCTTTAATAACATGTACTTACCGTCCACCCAAACGATCCCACAATACAACACTCGTGCCAGTCCCCCCAAAGTTTCCGGAGTGGGCAAATTTGCAAAGCGTGGTGACGTTGACCCCCGATGGCAAATGGGCTTTTATCACGCGGCGGCCATTTAGAGTCCCGAGGGACTGAAAAGGTTTGTTTTGTTCCCCTGGAACTCGTTTTCAAACTTATCAACTCGAAGCTCGGGGTACGAGTTGTATTGTTCCTAACCAACATGGCCGCCGCGTGATAAAAGCCCACTCGGTTGTTGGTTGGAGCGTTATTTAAACCCGGAAAAGCCACATTCAAATCCAGCCTCTTAACCACCGGGCCACACCGCCTCCTCAGTCGCAAAGGCGTTGTTACTGATGCAACAACTACATTTTCACTTCAAGTTGTCTGTTACTGGTTGGCCCAACTTTACATGCATCTACCGGAAAACTTGTGTAAACAAGTCATTTTCGACCTGTAAGCTTTTAGGTCAGATTCTGCACCTAGTACTAAACGAGCTCCAATGAATTTCAGCAACTCGGGAGAAACAATTGGCTAGTGCCCAATGACTTTTCAATCCAATTATAGCAAGTTGAAATATTAATTATGAAAGAAATTTTTTCAATCCCTTACAGGAATCTTTGGATTCCAAGTAACTAGCATCGGTTTTGTCTCTCACTGCAGACGCTCACCAACATCCAGTGAAGGAGAATATCAGCTGGTGATGTTTGTGAACGGGGGAAATGTCACGAAGTTGTGTGAACGAAGGCCACATTCATGCAAATTTATGGTGAGATATATTATTATTTTACCCCATATTTCTGACCCGCTTCGAAATGGAAACCGTGATTTTATCTCAGTCCATGTCGCTCTAGGAGAATTGATCTCACACAATTCTTTTAGCAGTTTTCACCTGAGTGTCGACAGCAATTAAGTCATTGCTTCAGATTTGGTTTGCTGTAGGACTGGATAAAAAAACTGGATTTAAAAACTCTCGCGAAGTCTGCAACTAATCAGGCCGAAAACTTGAAACCAATTACGACTCACGTCACTCTCGTTTTCCCGCCGCTTGCATGGTGCGGGCTGAGTTTACTTGCTTTGCGTTCTGATTGGTTAGTAGTTCTGATTGGCTAGTTCTGCGAGTCTCGTCCCTCTAGTTTTCCCGCGCTCGGTGCCGGCTGCGTTTATTAGCTTTGCTTTCTGATTGGCTAGTAAAACCAATGGGTGAATTACTTCCATTTATGATTGGCTAAAAGAGTCTATTTCCTTCAGAACGTGATTGACACTATAATTACTTTGGTTCCGGTTTTACGACACTCAATTGAAAACCGCTCTATTAATGCATTACAACGCACCCTTAGGATAGATCTCCTAATTTTCGATTCAGTGATCTGGGCATTGTAAACATTAGATCCCAACTGAACCAAAAACGCTCGAAACTCTAAACGGGAAAGACTTCCGTCTCCCCTGCGTAGCGTAAAAAAACGGTCGATTACGTGCAATTAATTTTGGAAGGCAAATTGATTACTAAGTCTTTAGTTCACCAGCAGAAACTTTACATGTTGGGGGGAAAGAAGATCTATTACTACTGGGGATTTATATGTGTTTGACCTCAATTTATTCTTTCAGTTTTACAAGTGGAGCACGCCGACTATTGAAATTTTTCAACCCAGAGCGGCAGGCCCAGGTACGTTAATCAGAAAACGAGACGCTTATCCAACGCAGTGAACACAGCCCAGGACTCGCCCTGTGCAGTGTCTGTGCGTGGCTTTCCTCAGTATTACCGATTGCAGAATGATATCAATAACAATAATAGGAATAATGAATTGAAGAAATGATCCTCACACTTTCTGGACAATTTAAGCAATTGTCTCATATATGCACTTGAAAAATTCAATTGACTTCAACGGGATTCGAACCCACGCGACCTCTGCGATGCCGGTGCAGTGCTCTTACCAACTGAGCTATGAAGCCACGCATTTGAGAGCAGGTCAATTTGTTGGGCTCATGCATGTTTTCTCGTGAAAAGAATGATGAATGAAAGAAATGATTGTGAAGTGCGGTTTATAAACGAAGTGAAGAAATTATGCTATGCTGCATGAAGTTCTCGGAAGGAAAACGTTTTAACAATCAATTCCAGAGTCTGATAAACTCTCTTTGTACATTCGACGCCAGAGGTTCAATTATTTTATCTTGTCTTATCCCCAGGGACACCAGTTACAATTTCTGGTCGCATTCATACCACACAGTTTAGCAGACTTTCCGAAGGATTTTCACCGGATAAGAAAGAGATTACAAGGTGAAAAGACATTTACTCGGAGTAAAATAGGTATTTTAATACCCCAGATTTATCGGTTCCCTTTTCTAGTTTATATGATTCAACAGGAGCCCATAAATGAAAATTTTCTAATGACATAAGATATTGCTTTCTTCATGGTTCCACTAGTAAGGGAAATTTTCCAGCATAGTCGAGCGGACTAACCATCGTCAATGTCGCTTTAAAATAGTAGTTATAATACCTTTTCTCGTCTGGTCTCATAACTCATTTAGGAAAGCCGGCTTGCAGATCTGATCTGCGCCTGTTAGATCATATCAACAGTGTCAAACATTTTTATCAGTCGTGGTGTGATGTTTAAACGAAGTCGAGCGATCTTTTTGTTCTGATTACTCTATTAAGGGTGCATTCTTTTAGAAGTATTTCTGTTTATTAATATTCCGGTTTAGGATTAACAGAATGAATGGAATAAGGTTTTCCAAACGAACACGGAATGGTTATTGCGGAGGTAACCTTGAGAACTAACGCTCCGAATAGTCTAGAAACCACTAGGATCGTCATTTCGGCGGCCGCGCACGGTTTTTGTGCCAAAATCTTCCCAAAAGAACGTGTATTCTGTGGCCAGTCCGAGAAAACCTTTTTTGTTTATTCCGATCATTCTGCTATACATTCCGCAAACGGAGAACAGGTAAACCGAACATTCCGCGTATTCCGGAGTAGACCCAAAAAAAATGCACCCGAAGTGAAGGCTTTAACCTTTTCATAAAATTTCTTAATCTATTTACCTTCTGCAGAGTTTACGTTGGTCTCGAGTGTAATCCTTTTGACGAGGAAGTGAACGAGCTGTGAGTACCTGAGAAAAACTGGAACAGTATCATTTAAAGTAGTGTTGGAGTAATGACGTGATTTCTTTGGTTTTGCTTCGGTTTTGCTTCGATCTATGATTGGATCAAAAAACCTGCATACGCGAACTTTTCAACTAATCAGATGCAAAACCAAAACCAATTGCAACTTAGTTACTCTCGTTTTCCCGCGCTTCGCACCGTCTTCCTTTAAATGTTTTGCGTTCTAATTGGCTAGGAAAACCAAGCCACGTATTACTTCATGCTTCATCAGAACGTGATTGGATTTGTAATTAGTTTCATTTTGGTCTTACGACGCCCAATAGAAAACGGCTCTATTGGCCAGCTCATCAAGGAAAGCCATCATGACTCGCTTTCAAATCCGCGCTGTGAAGCAACGTTTCATGATATTGATCTTAATGCAGATATAATAGCGTCAAACATGTTAAGCAATAGTTGATCAACAGTCATTTTATTTTGCAGGTTTGAAGCTAAAATCAGTTCATGCGGCTTTACCCCGAACTGTTTTGGCTCGTTCACCTGTCTACCCAAAGCACGAACAGCTGGTATGGCGCATTGCCAAATATCTCAACGTTTCGTTTACGTTTACTATACGGTTCATGCTGAAATTGTTTATAATTGTCCTTCTGTACTGTTATAGCAATAACAGTAGTGTGCTATTTGAAAGCAACAACCAAGTAGTAGCGAGAATGTTTTTTTTTCTTGAAAGTTACCCGCTATTTACCACGCAGAACAGTTAGGGCCTGTTATTTAATCGAAGTCTAAATTAGACCGCGGTTTACAAGAACCATTTTAGCTTCCCACCTTTCTAGAAGTGAGTTGCCTCAAGTACTAGATAAGTGCTTTTCTCCTCTGCTTTTGCCTTCTCGAATCTAGTTTCGACGATGAACAGCCGAAATATACTAGTTAAGCTTCGGCTAAACTCTATCTAAATACTCAGCCCTCAAGAAGCCATCTCTTTCAACCATATCACGCGTCGACATTCAAATCCTCGTAGTATGCAGGATTATTGCCCCATACGAACCTGGGGCGGTTACCATTTACACGAACCATCCGGGTGAAAATTTTGGGTGTAACTTTTAAATGGTGCAGCTTGTCCTAATAAAAGCTGAATAACGTACAAAACTTGATGGTATCAACATGAAAGCCCAAAAAGAACAGAAATAAGACACTGATTATGCCGCAATGGACCATAATTTTTGAAACGTTCCATTTGACGTTCCATCCGGAATTTTAAATTTTTCTAGCTCGCACGACTTTCCTGTAGCTCAGTGGTACAGCATCTGAACTAGTAATAAGCCATACTAGGTTAAGTCGACTCTTTTTAGGAGAGCTCGGATTTTTTTCCGAATATGCCTGCGTCACTTTGTTGAAAAAAAAAATTCATTCTCCCTACTTACTTGGCTAAACACCTTTAAAACACCTCATTTCTTTCAACGACAACAGCTATTTCCTAAGAAGGAATTAAAGAGAAAGAAATCTATCGTTCACTAACGGCCCTTAACCTAATTTAGCCATCTTTGCAGCCTTTCTCTTTACCGTGCCATTCACATTTTTTCCTTACAGGGTCTCATTCAGCTTCCTATTTAGTTTCGGGCATTGGTAGGTCACAAGTTGACAAAAACTTGTGGCGCGTCAACAAAGACCAGGATCTGTACGTTTATCAAACGCACTCAGGTAGATACTTATTTTTCGACCATTACAAAGGCGTCGAGCCTGGAGAAGTTTTCAATATTCATGAAATTTCATATACTTCAACTGCGGATATGCAGTGATTTGTAGTGTGATCATCGCAGTTAATGAAGCAACTTGAGCAGTTGCAAGATACCACGTGCGCTCTTAATGGCTGAAGGGTGTGCTTGAATTAGCGATGGCAAATACAGTTAACTTGTCACGATCTTAAGTTTTTGTTTTGTTTGTTTGTTTGTTTTTTAATTAAAAAAGCAAGATAAAACCCTTTCTTTTGTTTGCATAGCCTGATACTGATAAGTTATTACTCTGCTCTCGATAACAGAATGAACGGAATAAACAGAATACCGGTTTTGGGATTATTTTGGCGCGAAAATTGTGCGCGGCCGCCGAAATGTCAGTCTCAGCCTTGTCCAGACTATTCCGAGCGTTCGTTCTCAGGTCACCTCTCCAAGAACCATTCCGGTTTCGGAATATGTGTTTTTATGGAAAACCTTATTCCTGTTATCTACCCTAAACCGGAATACGAATCAACAGAATAGTCCCGAAAGAATGCACCCCAAGCTATGCGAACTCGGAAAAAGTTTTATATTTCCTTACGGATTGGATATACATAGAAGTATGTTTCTCTTTCTGATGTCCAAACATTTGTTAGTAATCGTTTTTTTTTTTTTGTTTGTTTGTTTTTTGTTTTTTGTTTTTTTCTTTTTAATTTCATTTTGTAGTTGTTCACAGTGTGTTTCCTACATCCGGGAGTCTCGAGGGCGGGACAGTGATCACTGTCCAGGGACTGGGCTTTAGTGAGAATCCTGAGAATGTGAAAGTTGTTGTCGCTGGTAAGTTTGTATCGAAATGTTCAATGAAAGAATTGAAGGTAGAGCTGGCGTACTGTAACTTTTGAGGGAAACAAAACCACACTGTTCAGGCTAAGAATTAATTGATCCAACAAGCTCTGGTCCGGCATAGAATCGGGCAACACTTTCTTTTGTTTCGCTAAGACATTACGGTCGTTTGTCAGTAGGTGGGTAAATGCTACGTGTCTCAGTTTCCGGAGACAAAAATATTAAGGTATGATCAGCTTCGAAAGTTTTGAATTAGGAATTAATCAGTGTACTTGATAACGCACTGATCTGGGCTTATACAGGCCTATTTATCTCGGCAGGTGTTGAATGCGAAATTTTGACCACGACTTTTACGCAAATCACTTGTCGCACTGGTCCAAGAGGCGAAACAAGAAGTATCTATGAAGGTATTTAGCACGTGTAATGTGATGACTAGTGGGTTTTCATTGGAGTGTCAAAAAGCTAAGATCAAAGTAATTACTTTTCCCGTTAAGGACAGACACAGACAGTCGAATAAGCGAATCATAACTAAAAGCAAACGCGCAACTGAAACCGGCACTAAGCGTTACTACTAATGTGTAAGGGCGGGAAAACCCGTGCGAACAAGTCATAATTGTTTTGCTTTTGCCTCTGATTGGCTGAGAATGTGGTGCGTGATTTTCTAGCCAATCGCTTAGCGTAGTAATGAAAAATAAAAGCAAACACGAAATTACTTTCGACACTCAAAGGAAAGTACAAAGCAATCACCTGAAAGTGAAGACTGGTGCTAGAAAATTACCATTCACTTTGGTTTCGCTTCTGTTATTGATTGAGATGTATACCGAATTTTTTTTAGCCAGTCATTAATAAGCGATGTAACGCAGTTGCAGCATTACTTTCGGCTTGTATCCGAAAAAATTGGAAGCTGTCGCAGGCTAAAAACCACCATATGTGATGCAATGTCAAAACAGTATGTGTTGTGGTTACCAGGTTCTCGCGGTTTATTACGTGAAATTTGGACGATGACTCCGAAGCAGAGCCTCTCGGATATCGCGTCACTGACTTCTGACGCTGCTGATTATCACGTGGAGTTATGGGACGAGAGTAGATCACCGGAGGTTGACACGTTCGAGAAGACATCCGGTTACAGTTCAAAGATCACAGGCTTTTTCGTCCCACCTCAAAGTGACAATTACACGTTCTACATCCGATCTGATGACATCAGTGAGCTGTACTTAAGTACGGGAGACCCTGTCGACAAGGTACCACCTGATGAAATTCTCGCTTCAATAGTACTTAAATTGAAATTTATTTTAAATGGCTGAAACCGTCAGTTGAGAAAGTTTTTATTTTTCTCATTTGTTTGTTTGTTTTAATGAGTAATATAAGCTTAATAAAAAATACTTAATAAAAAATAAAAACTTACTTAGTAAAAATAACATAAAATTGCTCAGTGAAGACCACTCCGGCACCCTCATCTCAGCATTTATCTAAAATCTATTTAGTGATCTAAAATTTATTTTAAATGGATGAAACCGCCAGTTGAGAAAGTTTTTATTTTTCTCATTTGTTTGTTTGTTTTTAATGAGTAATATAAGCTTAATAAAAAATACTTAACAAAAAATAAAAACTTACTTAGTAAAAATAACATAAATTTGCTCTTAATAAAAATAACATAAAATTGCTCAGTGAAGACCACTCCGGCACCTTCATCTCAGCACTAAGACTTAATATGGCTGGTAAGTTAACCGAATCTCTAGAATGCGTTGATTTTGTTACCTATTAATTTACAATGTCTGATCTCCATTCGATCACGCCTTAACTTCTAAGCTTTTTGAATTCAAGGCTCAGAGATAAGGAAATATCTTCCTTTTCTCGCGCTTGGCTCCGCTTGCTAACGTTTCCCGCTTGAAATGGTTCCCTCTCCAGACGATGATTGCAAGCTGCTCCACACCAACACGTGACTGGGACCGAGTCCAGAAGTCTGACCGGATCTCTTTAGAGGGAAACAAGCCATACTACATTGAAGCATACCACACTGATTTTGCTAATGATCACCACGTGGCCATTCGAGTAGGCCTGGAAAAGACCCGTCATACCAGCGCTAACGTTGGCGCTGCGAGAGACGAACAACAACAGATCTCAATCACCTCAACGATTCACTGGGAAATACAGGTTTGTCCTTCTTGAAAACTGATAACCGAATAAAAGCGGCGTAAAAATGCCTTCATATCTCGAGTTATCAATTTGTGCTTCTGGTGAAGCATATACTCAGTTCTCAGATGGGTGGGCCTGGGGGCAAAAGCACGAGAAAGAGAGAGGAACGGCAACCAGGATCTCTGAAGGGGCAAAACGGCGGCGACAATTTTGCAACATTACCGAGGACCTTGCCAAAGAAGAGGCTTGAAAATGAAAACTATCAAAACAGTGGGGATGGGAATTGGGAGAACTGAAAGATTAAGTAGAGCAAGTAGGAAGTTCAGACCCCTCCCCCCCCCTCCCATCCCGCCTTATTCTCTCACCTCAACACCAGTAGACCCCGTGCAAAAAAATTTCCATGATACGAATTTCTTGGAATCAATCCTTCCCCCGCGTTACCGGGTCGATTTCGTTGTATCACTGCCCAATATTTCACGTCGTCTAGCATATTTGAACTCGCGGTGAAAATGCACATTTTTGTCTATGAATTTTTTGCCGTTCTCTTTTGTTAATTTTTTTTCCTGTATATTATCATTTTAGAATTTGAACTTTACTAACTGGGAGGAGGAGGAAAAAGTCTGCGAGGTCCAGCAAATATCGATTGAACTCTTGCAGTGTGAACAAAACAACGTCACTCTCTGCTCAGACAACTACACGCTCGCCTACGAGAAGGAAACTATAGAGTTGTCGTTAAAGGACACAAATAGCTCTGTTTTGGAAGAAAAACTGAGGCGTTTGCAAGCATTTCAAAACCGAGGCACAATCAATGTGACCTTAGTCAATGTCACAGAGGGGAACGCGACAGCGTTTCAAATTTCGTTTTGTTTTTCTGATCCCCGAGGGGTGGAAATGTTGAATGGAACTGTCGCCGATGACCAGACATTATCCCTGAACATAACTCGGTTAGTGTTGGGAAAATCGGCAAAAGACTTTCAGTTGGTGTTCGATGACCAGCCGTATCTGCCATCCAACATCCTCCAGCCAAGCTTCAGTGAGCAAAATATTGAAGACGTTTTGAAGGACTGGTTTTCTGTGAAATGTGAAGGCCCTCAGAGAAAAAGTAGGTGAACAGGTCCTTAGGATAGACACATGCTGATGAGATTACCATAGTCGTGGACTACATATGGCTACTGCTGTAAGGGAGAATGAAAATTGTTCATCATTTCTTTGATTATTTTAACAACAACATTTACAATCTCTCAGGATAACAAACATCCAAGATGTATACTAGCATCATGCGGTGTCGGTCGGAAGTTCGACCCGGGGTATGATTCCGAATACTATACGGAGATTAGGACTACTCACACTCACTGTCACAAAGTGCCACAACTTAGTGGCTACTCTCAACGAGTAGTTGCTACAAAAAAGGACCATTTCCAATTTTTGTAGAGGCCCAACTGAGCAGGACCTCGGTTAGGGAGGGAAGTTTGAGAGGAATTGAACACCCACCTTTTCCTACTCAAATTGCTTCTTCTAAGTCGTTCGGAGAACTTCGGAATCCCTCACTTCCGAAGTCTTGCATGAATGACGTGTGCGATGGAGATAGATGTTTTCAATGTTTTCGAGATTATTCCATCTCGTATGGATTGGTACGCCTTGAGTTTAAAGACATATTTTTGTAAGCTGGTATCCGCTCTGGTTTTTCGTCACACTCTCAACTGATTAATCTCGCAATTGGTTTAGTTAGTCTTTAGGACGGTTTTCAATTGAGTGTCGAAAATAATTATGTGATTTGGTTTCGGTTCTGGTTTGCTTTATGCCTTGGTGATTGAATCAAAAAAAAACTTGCGCAAACTTTTAAACAAATCAGATGCAAAGCTGAAGCCAATTGTGAGTCTCGTCACTCTAGTTTTCCCGCGCTTAGCGCCGGCTGCGTTTATTTGCTTTGCTTTCTGATTGGCTGGTAAAAAAACCAAGTCGTGAATTTCTTCGATTTGTGATTGGCTAAAGAGTGTATTTCTTTCAGAACGTGATTGGCTCTGCAATTGCTTTGGTTTTAGTTTTACGACACTCAATTGGAAACCGTTCTTACTCTTTAACAATTAGACCCGTAGCCAGCAAGGGCTACGGGTCAATAGCCCATGAGGCGAAGCCGAATGGCCCTTGAGGGCGAAGGGTCTAATTGTTTTAGTATCACCCAACTAGTCGGACAGAAAAGGCAATGATAAAGTTAGCAAATGCAAATTGAAGAAATATTTATTTGGGAATAAAAAAAAAGAAAGCGTCACGCATTTCGCTACTCGAGGACTATTACTAATAGTCCTCTAGTAGCGTAGCCAATGAAAATGCAGGATTTGCATTTTAATCCACTAGTTGGGTGATACTATTTTCCTTTATTCCCGCAAACTATGCTTTACTGTTAGAATTTCATTTAGTTTCGCTCTCTTTTTTTAGCGGGAATGATTTTCTATGAAGAATACGAGGGAGAAATTCAAGGGCAAGAATCGGGTGAAAGAGTATCTGACAAGCAACCGTTCTGTGGAAGATATTCCTTAAAAAATCCGACGATTATATGGAAAGAAGACTACTCAGGATTTTTTGGCATACCTGCTATGTCGTTCCCGATCTCCAGATACCAGGAGGTAAGTGGTACGGGTTTTTCTGCTATGCCTTCTTTTGCAAATTGAACTGAGGAAAGGACGTTAAGCTGAGCTAGGGTTATCCTAATAAAAGCGCCAAAAAGGGAGGCAACATTTTGAAAGCAGGCAACTCGATTTGACGAGCTTGGTAACCGCACGCGGCTACGAATGGCCTGGAAGCAATTAAAAGGGCCTGGAAGGGCCTGGAAGCAATTGTCACTGGGTTGACACCAACGAAGCGTGTCCAACACTTGGTTGCAAGTAACGGTCACCTTCACCTTAAGGTAACCTTACTTTCCTTGTAAACAAATAATGATGAACACTGATGAACACACAAACATAACACTGGCAAAACACTTAGATATACAAGACGGGCTTGCCAAAACAGCATACGAGCCCAGTACTGAACCATGTTATTTTAAAGTCATACAATTAGAAGCAACAGGAGGTCTGTAAGGCTAATCTGCGAACTCAGTTACAGTTTAGGCAGATGGATTTATATGAGAGAGCATATTTTTCACGGAAAAAGACGTTCTAAAATTAAATTTACTCCGCTGGAAAGCGTGAACTCACATTTACATTTAGTCGCCACACGCCAGCTAGAATTCGATCCATAACGCACAGTTATAATCCGCGTCCCATTGAATGAGTACTGAATTTTCTTGGTTGATACTAGTGTCACTGATTTCATTTACCTCCAAATAGTTTTGCTTCGCTCACAAAGGACCCATAAAAGACGAGCTGAAATTCGTAGTGAAATATGAAGAAAATGACGGTATATTGTACCAGTCCCACACCCTTCCTTTCGTGAGAAGTTCGTCGCGAGAGAACTGGGGATTGTCGTGTATAAATGTATGGGAACACATCAGGACTGCGTACGAAGTGGACATTGCCCTGAGACTTAAAATGAGCTCCATCGAAATTGTGCGGTTGACTGGGGAAGGCCAACACGATATTTTCATCGATAACGTGTGGATTGGAAGGGATCCCATAGCTGGTAAGATATTGCAATGTGAGTTAAGAACGCCGATATTGTCACCATAGGCATTTATTTGCTAACTTGTTTGTTTGCTCCCCCAACTTTGTTTTAGTGACGCGGATAAGAGACGCCGCCAAACCAAGTGGTTTCCTGGTGAAGGAATTTAAAATCGAAAAGAAGGACAAAAACTGGACTATCTCCCTCCTCCCTGCGAACTGTGGCTCCCAACTGCCATTGCTTGGTGTTGTGGACGCAAAACGGGACTCTGGTGCCACTCGAGATAGTGCCACATTTACTGTGAAAGGTCTTGACTCGAGTGTCCAAGTGACACGATTACAAAAGGCTTCGCCTCGAGTTCGAGGAAGCTTTGATATTACATACCAAGGAAACGTAATCAGAGGTGAGTGATACTTCGTGTCTCCGATGTAAATAACAACGTGATGATTAAGGGCGCGTTCAGTTTTGAAACCTATTCTGAGTATTGATCAAAGACGATTTGCTCAAGCATTAAGATCCAAAAATCAGTGTTAAAAGCCAACGTGTCCGTGTATACTCCGCATAATTTGTTACTTCATAGTCTTGATAATGGCGTCATGAAGACACCGAAACGTCGGCTTTTAACACTGATTTTTGGATATTCTGGGTATTCTAAAGAAAATGAATATACGCTAAAAATATCTATGTTGTATTTGTTTCCTGGCAGAGACAATTAAACAAATGGCCAACGTACAGGAACATAATTCTGTGAATTCTATGTTCCCTTTTTCGAGGTAATCTGATTTTGGAACATTCGGAGTATGTCCCAAATTCTTCAAATGCTCATACCCCGAAGGTCAAATCGGTCGGCCCATGGACAATAGTTGTAGTACCTGGAAGGTTGTTATGTGCTTCTACTGAGTTTACGTGAGGCTTGCTCTTTTCAATGCATTCAGATGTTCCCGCTAATATCACTGAGACGCGTCTCAAAGATCGTTTGGAAGAAGAGTTTGAGGAAGGCAACCTTGCAGTTGAGAGATCCGGCACATGCGCAGGATTCGAATGGACAGTCAAGTGGCAGACACGCGGCGGTGATCACCCTACGATGGAGGTCAGCGGTGACAAGCTCAGTGGAAACGAGGTGTCAATATCAGTGCAAACTATTCAGAATGGCGGATTGTTCTTGGATCCAATTCCGGGAGAATTTTTGCGAACACCGCATTCGTCAGGGCAGGTAAGTTAAGTCGAGTGCAGTTTGTCGCCAAAAAACAGCAACAGCTCCTCGATCAACTGGTAATAAATACAATAACCCTAAGCCTAGAAGAAAGAAATTACAGAGTCTCCTGTAAATTGGTTTTGGTCTAATAGACGCCAGCATTAATTGATTGGTTGAGTTATGGACTGATCGACGGATCGAATTATCGATTGATCGTTTATTTGTTAAACTAGTATTTATTAAGTATTTATTTATTAGTATTTATCGAGATCTTATTTATTATAATCGCGAATATGACAGCTCCGTTGTTAGCCTGCAAACAGGTCCTCGTGGATTACTCGGGAGCGCGCTATAAAAGCTAAGGGACTGGGGCGAGAATCCCTTAGCTTTTGACCGCTCGCTCGCTCGCTCGCTACAACAAACTATTTCCGAATAACCCGGGAGAGCCTGATGGCAGGCTATCATGGAATCGACAGACCATAGGTCGACTCCTGTGTCACGATACTTCACCTGCGTTACACTCTGTTGATAAGTTACATTTGGGACATGCGCAATACTGTCGAGTAGTTGTACAGGGGCTTATGGCGCTGACCTTGTACGGTTCAGTTGTCTTTTGTGAATAAAACCCCTTGAGGTTTCAAGACACTTGTTACGAGAACAAGGTTTTATCCAGGTATGCCTGCGTCAGTACAAGAAAAAAAACAAACGCTATTTCATCACTTGCTTTGTCAAGGTGGTGGTCGTGGTCAATGACATTGTCGCTTCTTGCAATGGCAATAACTGCTCTTTCAATTATTCGACCGATCAAACGCCTCACCTTACCTCCATATCACCAACAACCGGTACTGGAGGCCCGTCTGGAATTGGAACTGTTATTACTCTTGGTGGCTCAGGATTTTCCACAGTAAACGAAGACAACGTTGTCATAATCGGAGGGTCTTCATGTGAAGTTCAAACCAGCTCCGAAGACACCATCACGTGTCGAGCAGGTAACTTTTCTCTCATTTATTATTTTAATAATCGTTTCTCATTTTCTCAGGGGCGGGCGTTGGAAAACCGTAGCAAACAAGACGACCCCGGGTAGCGGGGGTTGGGGAGCGAGTTATTCTCCTTCGCAGTATGTACAACAACATTTGGTGTTCGTGGTCACCACCATCACCTCTCAAGTAACTTGACAATCGCGCTCAGAGTTGCTTTGAAAGTACTGAATATAGAAAAGAGAGAAACATCTCAAGACTTCTTTTACTTGTTCTTTTCTTGCAAACGTGTCTCGCAACTTCCGTTGTCACACTTGGCAGCAGCACATATTTTACCCTGAAGTTGTGTTAGAAGGGTTTTTGTTCCCTTCGCAGCCGTCTCTTGGGATGTCACGCAACGTTCCCAAAAGGCAGCTGGGAAAGAGGTGGGTTTTTATAGGATTGAAAGGAGTCCTGGAGGAAGACTATTGCAGACATGGTCCGATATAAATAATAAATTGCACATTTTTGTTCGTCTCATGAACAGATTACGGTCCCGGTGGAAGTCATGAAGTCAAGGTGTCCATAAAAGGAAAAGGCCTGGCCACTAATGATCAACAACTCAACTTCACATACGTCATCAGTGCTACTTCCGTCACTCCGTCCAGCGGTAGCACGGCAGGTGGCAGCGAAATCACCATATTTGGTAGCGGCTTTGGAGACAATGTAAGAAGAGCTTCGGTGTCACTGGATGGTGCTGCTTGTGATGTCATAAGCGTCAATATGTCACATATCACGTGCGTCACAAGTGCACATGTTCCTGGAATCGTCTCAGTTGAAGTATCAGTCGATGACAGCTCGGCCACAATTTCGAATGGCTTCGTGTACAATTCTTCGTTGAACATTCAAGTCACTAATTTGAGCCCACTGGAGGGAACTGTCAGTGGCGGTGATGTAATTACCATTTCCGGTTCCGGTTTTCTTAGTTCGACAGAGGTCAAAGTGGGAGGTAAAAGCTGCGTGATACGAAGTTCATCTTCAGTGGAAATAACTTGCGTTACACCGAGTCACTTTCCTGGAAAATTTCTAGTTAGGGTTATCACACCGGGGAGAGGTTTTGCAGTCATTCCGGAACAGTACCAAGAGTTTGAATTCGTGTTTTCTGTACATTCCATTTTCCCTCTGAACGGTTCAGTCGCTGGAGGAACACTGGTGACGTTCACAGGAAGAGGATTCAGCTGTGACGAGTCTCGTTTAAGTGTCTCATTACTTGACAAACCATGCAAAATAAAGTCTTGTAACGCAACGTACGTGGTTTGTGAAACCGATGACGTGTTTGAAACCATCACGGTGGAAAACAGTGGATCTCATTCAGGTCAGTTGATAGTTAGCCAATTTCTTTCATTTTCTTCTTCATACGTAAGTTATCCGTGCATCAAAAGGAACTTATGTCGCTTTGCCGCTGTGCTTGGGAGTGGGTAGAGATGAAACTTATTCTTACTTTAAGGGGGAGTGTGTGGTGTCTTGGCGTCACGACATAAGGGAATGTTAAAATATTCTCCCAGGCACAGAAGAGTTGCATCGCACTAAAACAGTGGTATTTTACAAATTTAAACACGTGTTAAGTTTATAGCGTTTGAGGAAATAACAAATTTGATCCTTTCGGACGCTTACAAAGAGGGTTTCAAAAAAGTGCAGCGAAAGAACTTTGGTCGAAATAAAATTGCGCAGCTCATTTCAAGATAAAACAGTTCATAGGCACTGATTGAGAGGCCCCAATTTCTCATGGAAAACCTGTTTATTTTAACAGAGTTCGGACATGGATACGAATGGGCACCAAAGTATGTTACTTGTTATCAAGGTGACACTGTTGAGGTATGGCTACACTTAAGGGCTTAATGGAATTCCCACGCTAGCTAGTCCTAAGTCGCGGACACACGTCGTAACATCTCGCGCAACATCGCAAGCAACGTTTGTAATCAAGGTGGCCACACCATGCGACCTCACCATCAACATCTCCTGCAGCTTTTCGTACCAGCTCGTTCACTTCACTGCTTGTCTGGATTTGGTCAGCGGTTTGGAAATGAAAAGGTGGAGACTCGGTAACTGCGCCCAATCAATTGCGCGAGATTTTGCAGACTGCGGATAAGCGCAGCACCCAATGACGCAGGAGTAGAAACCGATTGTGCCTTGGATTTTGTTGCTCGCGTTGTTGACGAAGTATAGCTCAGCGTGCACACATGGTGCGTCCCTTAAAGTTGTGTTATGTCGCGTGCGATGTTCCATTGTGTGTCCGTAGCTTCTGTCTGCGGTTTGAACTCTCCATAATGAGAAAAAAATGCTTCTTGCCATCCTTTTCCATATGACAATTAACATCTAAACACGTCTTCGAAACAACTTTGCTTTTCCTGTTCCGTAGTGGACGTTGTCTGGGCAGGAGATTTTAGCTGGCGTCATGTATAATGTCCATCAAACCGCCGATTCCTCTGCGCACACTTACGACGGAACTGGGTTTAGAAGCAGTCAAAGCATTACGAAAAATTTTAAACACAGGTACATAAGCTCCAACTCTGGCAAACAAATTCGTTACATTTTAGAACTTACATTATAACAAAGCTCTTTGTCTGAAAATAGGTTCACGCGACTGTATGGTACTTTAAGAAAACCAACAGGACCACGTTTTGGATCCTAATAAATTATGCTGTCATGCCACAAATTCACACCAAGCACTATTAATCAACCTTTGTTTTTTTCATACTTCACGTAGGTTCCTTGAGCCCGGAGTATATTATTATTCCGGCGGCAAATCAGTCATAATGAAAGGAGTTATCAAGGTGCTGCCATTTAAATCGGTTACTGGACAAATAAGCTTCACGATAGATGGTAAGACAAACACGTTTCAGTTTCAGCCTTAGCACGTGAATTCTCAACTGAAAAAAGGTCTAGAGGCTTCGTCTTTCCATCGTCACAACTCGATAGTCTTACAAAAAATCATGATAATTTTAGTTTTTTCATCTTCCGATGTATGACAGATGGTAGCAATGACAACTGAAACCGGGAAATTGGTCACTAGGTACTGGAGCAATTTTCAGTTGAGTGTCGAAAGTAATTACGCGATTGCTTTGGGTTAGACAAGAATACTCGCGCTAACTTTTCAACCAATCAGATGCAAAACTAAAAACAATTGCGTCTTAGTCACTCTTGTTTTCCCGCGCTTGGCGCAGGTTGGATTGACTTGCTCTGCGTCCTGATTGGCTAGTGAAACCAACTCGTGAATTACTTCGATCTGTGATTGGCTGTAGGGTGTATTTGCTTGAGAATGTGATTGGCACTGTAAATACTTTGGTCTTGGTTTTACGTCACTCAATTGAAAACCGCTCCATCCTTGAACGCAGAGAGTTTTTTACCTTGCCTCTTATTCTGCCGTCACTCAACTTTGTAACTGGCTTAAAAGCACGTGCTTCCAGTTTAATTAATCCGGATTAGTCTACTATTTTTTTTGTTTTTTTCTTTGTTTGTTTTTTTGTTTTGTTTTTTTTTTTTGGGTGTTTACTCCCATGAGTATGCGAGAAAAGTAATTTGGCTTTAACCTAGTCGACATTTTTTGTTCTTTTTAGGGTATGAACCACTTTACAATCTTACATCTCTTCCAAGCCCTTCTACAAGCTGTGAGTCGGGGAGAATCGATCCTCTTACTCCGTGTAACTCGTCTTCAGCGGCTAATAATTCAGACCGCAGTTTTACTTATGCGCCGTGTAGCACGCCCACATTGTACTCCGTTTCGCCACTACAAGGCACTAGCAGTACTGTTATTACAATTCGTGGAGATGGCTTCAGTGAAGAATCTTGCCACAACAAAGTGACTTTCAAATCGCACCCCTGCCAAGTGATTTCCTCGAACAAGACTACAATCACTTGCCGTCTTAGCACAGCGGAATCCCCACCCACCGGAGAGCAACTTGATGTAGCGGTGAAAGTCCTCAACCGAGGCTTCACTGTAGTCAAAGCAGCTTCCGGTCAAACTACAGATTTCGCGTTGAAACCAAGTATCACTGCCGTTTCCCCCAGCACTGGTTCACAAGCGGGAGGCACTCGACTCGCAATATCGGGCGATGGGTTTAGCAACGCTGTTGACAAAAACATTGTGCTAATAGGCGATACCGTCTGCGACGTAATCAACTCGTCCTACACCGAGCTTATTTGCATTACACGGGGTTCAATTGTCACTCAGTCACAACTGGTCATCGTAACAGTTAGTGGTGGAGAAAGTGAGTGTGCTGCGGCTAATAGCGCGGACTGCGAATACACTTTCGCCGCCGATAGAACCCCGGTGGTGAGTACGAAGATCCCAGATACGATCACCAGACCTAACACAGAATTCCGATTTGTGGTATCAGGACTTCCTTCAGAGACCTCTGACGTAGTGGTGAAAGTCGGTAACGCAATCTGTAATGTGACATCCATAGCCCCTTCGTTGCTGACGTGCGAGCTCGAAGGAGCTGCCGCTGGTAGCCACAGGATAGTGATCCACGTGTTGGGGAAAGGTAACGCTTTGTTTGATGTGAGTGCGTCGGACGTTATTACAAGTGAACCATCAGTGTCCTCAGTTTCGCCGTCACAGGGTAGCATCCATGGCGGCTTAACCGTGACCGTCACGGGAAATGGATTTGATCCGTCGTGGGGAAAAACTAGCGTGACTATCGGGGGTGCACCTTGTGAGATTCTCTCTGTGACGCATAGCGAAATCAAGTGCAAGACCCCACCGCACGCTGCCGATAACTCGGTAACGTTACAAGTGACGGTTAGTATGGGCAGCCCTTTTCCAGCAGCCTCCATCGCCTACACTTTAGCCCAGACCCCCGTAATAAGTTCACTATCGCCTCCAAGCGGAAGAGGCGGTGATGAATTGACTTTGTTTGGAAATGGCTTAGAGCCTTTGCCATCGTATGGTGAGGTTGTAGTCAATATCGGAGACGCGATGTGTGCGGTGACAAGCTCGACGATCAGCAGTGTTGTTTGTACACTAGCTGCGCACGCTGCTGGGTCTAATGAAGTTGACGTGGTGGTACCAGGCAAAGGAATAGCCACTTCAGGACGTACTTTCGAGTATGGCTTAACAGTGACTGGCGTCAGTCCCAGTGAAAGTGGCTTCGGGGGTGGGCGCATGCTCTTGCTGCAAGGATATGGATTCGACAACTCTGCGGTGATCACCATTTGCGGCAGTATTTGCACTGTTCAATCTAGTAGCGCCACGTTAACGACACAAATATCCTGCGAAGCACCCATGCATCCCGGTCACGAGGCAGGCGTCGACCAATCATGTGACGTGGTCATAACACTGAACGGCCTAACCTTCACCCTTCCGGGAAGTTTTACTTACAGAGCCGCACTGACCTCTACCATAACCTCTGTTATGCCAACCCGAGGAGGGACCGGAGGGGGAACGACTCTTACCATCCGTGGTACGGGGTTCAGTCATATCCAAAGTGACAATGTGGTGACCATAGACGGTACTCCCTGCGCTGTCTTAAGCGCCTCTACATCTGATATTGTGTGTACCACTGGTAATCACAGCAGGACGATTGAAACCAAGGTTAGAGTGGACGTCGGAACCAATGGAAAAGCTGTGGACGATGGTCGATGTTATTTCTTCTATGTAGATCAGTGGTCATCGCAGTACACTTGGGGAAACCGTCCGCCACCCGTAGCAGGTCAGTAAGTTTGCTTTTCCAGCAGAGGGTGAAGCAAACAGCCCATCATGCAGCCATTAATTAATTTGTCGCTAATACTACAACCTGAGAAAATTATCCATTTTTATTGGCTGAGGGCAAAAGTATTTCAGCGTCATTTGGAATTCCCACATGTGGAAATTGCAAATAAAGAGACGGGACTACAAAAATGTCTGGAAGTGCGATAAACAGTCATTCAACATCTGAAGACTACTGTTTTCTTAACTTTATTTTTTCCTGCTATCGTTTGTGATAACTTTTTGTCTGAACAAGGTTTCCTAAAATAACTAAACAATTTTTGTTTTAAAAAAAGGGAAATATAATGCTATTTTCTGGCTATACCGTGGAGACTACTCGAAGTTTGTTCTAAAGTGATCACATAATGATCCCTGATATTAATTAGCTGGGTTCTGAACATTTTTAATCGTGTATTTTTCTTATCCACAGATGAATTCGTCGTTATAAAGAAGGGACAGACAATTTTATTAGACCAAGATACGCCCGTCCTCAAAATGCTTCTCATTCAAGGAGGAAAGCTAATATTCGACAATGAAAAGCCTTCTCTTCACTTACAAGCAGAGAACATTCTCATTACCGATAATGGAACACTGCAGGTAGGAACAGAAGATAACCCGTTCCCAGGAAGGGCAACTATTACTCTGCACGGCCATGTTCGATCAAAAGAGATTCCAGTGTTTGGAACGAAAACGATTGCCCTCCGCGAAGGAACGCTTGATCTTCATGGTCTGCACGTGCCAATCACGTGGACACATTTAAGCGCCACTGCAGATGTCGGCGCCACCGAACTCTACCTGATGAAAGCGGTCACGTGGAAACCAGGTGACCAGATCATTCTGGCTCCAACTGGAAAATCACAGCGCGAATTTGAAGAACTTACTGTCACTAGCGTTACCAACGGAAACAAAACACTCCAGGTTACGCCAGCGCTTAAATATAAGCACATCTCAATCGTTCAGATTTTTGACGGAACGCACCGCGTGGAAACTCGAGCGGAAATCGGCCTGCTCACCAGGAATGTGCGAGTGCGAGGCTGGGTGCATTCGGAGTGGAAGGAGAGGATCGAGGCTTGTCCTGAGGAATTTGCGCCAGGACAGTTCCAGACTCAGACGTGCTTTCAAGGGAAGTTTGGAGAGGAGATTGCAAGTGACGAATTTGGTGTCCAAATCATGATACATGCAGCCGAGAAGAGTAAGGATTTGGTAACAGCCAGGTTCAGTCACGTGGAGATCTCTCACGCGGGACAAGCATTCCGCCTTGGTCGCTATCCAATCCACTTCCATCTCAGCGGTGACGTTAAAGGGTCTTATGTCGTTGGCTGCGCCATTCATCACAGTTTCAACCGGGCCATCACTATGCATGGCATCGATAACCTTTTCGTGAGCCGCAATGTCGTGTTCAATGTCCGCGGAAATGCTCTCTTTATGGAGGACGGCATCGAAACAGGAAACGTGGTGGAGTATAACCTTGCAATACATGTCATTGCCTCTTCATCGGCATTAAATGTTGATATAACTCCCGCTGCATACTGGGTCACGAATGCCAACAACACTGTAAGGCACAATGCGGCTGCTGGAGGGAGCCACTTTGGTTATTGGTACCAGATGTTTAGTCGCCCAGATGGCCCTTCTTTTACAGAAGATTACTGCCCTAGGAATGTGTTCATGCATGAATTCTATAACAACTCCGCTCATTCAAATGGTCGGTATGGCTTGTGGATATTTCCCACTTATCATCCCTTGCGCGGAGGGCGATGCAATTCGGTCATCGCTGCGCCAGCAGTGTTTTCCCGTTTCCTTGCCTATAACAACATGCGCGGAGCAGAGGGCGTTCAAGTTGGAGCCGTTCAGATGCACAACTTCGAAATGCTGGACAATGACATTGCCGGGATAGAGTACGTGTTCGCAGATATGAAGGACGCCCCGAGAGGAGGACCAAAGATCTTAAATGCACTCATCGTTGGCCACAGTCTAGCAAGCGAGGGACTAGAGCTAAAAATCTCCAGTAACACGCGCTGTACAACGTCTGGTATAAGACTTCCACAGTTTTCCAAACTAGTCGTAGAAAATGTCACCTTTGTGAATTTTGATCGGCCGGGTTGTACCTGCTACGCTGCTTGCGCCCAGTGTTTGGAGTTTAAAAAGAAAGGCGGCTGGACGACACACACGTCTAAGAATCATTTTGTGAACGCTCCGCGCCGCACTGCCTTACAATGGAGTCATGAAGCAGTGATAGTTGATCTGGATGGAAGTCTTACCGGTTACGTGAATGGCAGCGTGGTACCGACAAATGCTAATCTTCCACCTCAGCACTGCAACGTTTCAGCCGAACATAGCTATGGTCCTCACAGCGGAAGCGTCTGTGACGCAAATGTAAAATTCAGGAGATTTGCATTCAATGGTGTTAGACCATCTTCTTTATTGGACAAAAATTTGTTACTGACCAACAAGCACGGCACTGATGTGGTTCCATTCTGCCTCAAATGCGCCACTCACCCTAAAGGCTGGTTGATGACGTTGATCCTGGGAGATAATTACACCTTAGCGTTTGAAAACGCCGAACAGATAACTAATATTAGCTACTCGGGCTTGTTCTATGATTTTGAGGAAAAGGATCATACATGGATCAGCCACAACTTTACACAGAAACCCGATCATTTTACCACCACTGGCAAATATCAAAACATGACCGACGTCGTTCCATCCGCAGACGCTCAACATGGTAACTGGAGCTTTGAGAACGAGACTAAAGTTTTTACGTACATAGCGTCAGGCAAAAACGGCGCGCGAACTACAAACAACAACATTGTACCCCGTGGAGTCCAGCTTCTTTTATACCGCTGCTTCTACAAGGACTGCATTACTCCAGTCCCGCCTCCTCCCCCAAAAGGCAGGCCAGCGGTCTTTTTGCGCTGGTCGAATGTTGATGACTGGGAGGGAACTGAGCCTCTGTTTGGCGGTTTTGGAAGGAGGCTTCCACACAACGGAAGTGACGTCATGATATTGAAAGAGTGGTACATGCTGGCGGATATGCAACTACCGTATTTGAACAAGCTTCAGATTTATGGAACCCTCGAGATTGAAGACATACCAGGAGAAGATATGGTCATTAATGCTTCCATTATATTCATCACTGGAGGTCTAATCGTGGGGTGGCCCGACAAGCCTTACCTTTCTAACTTACTAATAATCCTGCAAGGTGACATTTTCAGTGAGGTGTACGAGCCAACTCAAAGTCTTGATGTCGGGAGCAAAGCCATAGCTGTGTTCGGGTTCCTTTGGCTGCACGGCAAACCTAAAGCGGTCTGTTGGACGAAGCTCGCCGTGACAGCGGAGGCCGGAGATCGCTTTTTGATCCTTGCTGAACCGGTCGACTGGGCTGTTGGTGATGAGATCCTCGTTACGTCAACCACTGTTGAGCCACAACAGGTGGAAAAGTTTCTCATAGTAGACATCTCACCCGACAGATTGAATTTGACTTTGAGCGCGCCTCTTCGGTTCAAACATATTGCAGAAACCCACAGAGCTGGAAACTGGACGTATACCTTAGCGGCGGAAGTTGGACACCTGACCAAAAATATCGTCATAAAAGGTGCGGAAAACCCTCCATTGGGCTGGGGTAAGTCGTTTGGATGTCGTGTGCTTGTAGCAGGCACTGCCAGGATCGAATACGTGGAGATAGCGCATTGTGGACAGGAAGGCTGGACTGAAGATTATGACCCTAGGTAAGATGCTTTTTAGATAAAGGAATGACAAATTTTTTCGCAAAATGTCCTTCTTAAAGGGCTTGTGTCACGATAATGCGCATGCGCTCCCTCACGCACGTACACTTATCTTGCTCCAGCTCGTATGAATATCCATACTGACGTAAATCCTTCTATGTTCATCCCATCCTTATTTCGTTTTTATTTCCCTTATTTGTCTTCAAAACAAGACAGCTGCGAAGCGAAATTTGCCTCGAGACGCTTCGTGTTATTCTCCTCGGGGACAAACTTTCTCGACGATGTTCACCTATACCTACACGATATGCTGCTCAAATCTTCCACAAATGACCAAACTGTTCTTCGAAGCCGTTATTTTAACTTTCAGCTCGGTCGATAGGAAATATTTCCCTCACCGAAAACAACTTCGTAAAAAAAATGCCGCTGGATCACAAGTCAAAACACCGCACATGCGAATTATCGTGATACAGGCTCTTTAAAGAACAGCTTTCAGCAACCTTGTTCAGAGTACCTTTCTCTTCGCCCCACCACAAAGCGAAGGGAAGCTCAGGAAACGAGAGTTCATTGATCTCGAGCTTCGTTTGATTCACTCTTTCAACGCCAGAGAATCAAAATCTGAATAAAAACCAGTCGTGAATTGCTCGCACGCGTTTTGGCGCGCTTGGCGCAGGTTACGTTTTTGGTTCATTTGACCGTCCGCGCTGCGCGACAGAAGTAATTACTTTGATTCTTGTTTTACGATACTCAATTGAAAACGGCTGTAATTGGGTAACGATGGGAAATCTCGGTTTGGTTTGGCTTTACCTTGCCAGCTAGGTCCGCTTTCTGATGTTTCTACCTTTTTTTTTTCTTTTTCCCAGATTCTCCTTAGCTTTTGTTCGAGCCGGAGACGTTGAAGGAAACACGTCTTATGTGCGTTGCAATTCAATCCATGATGGCTTCAATACAGGTATTGGCGTCTTCCGGACAAACAACTTAACAGTCGAGGACAATGTTGTTCATCACACAGTTGGATCCTCGATTCAAATCGCTGGAAAGTTTAATCGCGTTTTACGCAATTTAGCCGTGTATTCCATTTCTACCAGCACGTACGATGGGCGCAGAGAGTCGGTGAATGTGCACTGGCCGGGTGCTCTCGAGGTTCACAAAGCCGAAGATGTCATCCTGATTAACAACACTGTGGCTGGAAGCGAACGGATTGGATTCAAGATCGACGGTGTGAAGTGCACCTCTAAGAATTCACCGGAGAATTCTGCTGGTAACGAGGTTCATGGCGCATGGCACGGAATTCACCTGCACTACGAAGAGGGATTTCCTGTATGTTCAATGATAAGTGGGTACAAGACTTGGCGAAACCTCGATTACGGCGTCTTTAGTTATCCGAAGAGCAGCGTCATTGTTGACAACCTTATAGCGGTAGACAACACTGTTGGCTTGATACCTTACGTCTGGGGCCCTGCAGCTATAACACACCAAACTGCGAACAAATTTTTCATTCTAAGAAACAGTCTTATCGTTGGTACCAGTCCTAACTACGACTGCGCAGATGACGGCATTGTACCGTATGCCAGATCGGCACTTCCAGGGTTTGGGGCCAAGAAAGCCCCTGGAGGTAACAATCCACTTTCTATGCCTAGCTAGCCCACCCTACCCCCCGTGATCCAGGTTTTCATCGCGATTACCCTTTACCACTAAGGAGAAGCCCATAACCCACAAGTCTGGATCTGCAATGGAATGCGGCCCATCAGTTTGCGGTATTATCTAATTTTAGAACGGCTGCTGCATGTATGAGTTTGCATTTAGCACGAACAATCCCTCGTGCGACTCTTGGTTGCGGGTCAATCAAACGCGTCGTGGTTATCAGGGCCAACCTGATTGGCCGTTATGTGGCGGGACATCTGTCCTAAATCTAGCAAATACTGTAAACTGATTGGCCAAGGCCAAATGAGAGAAATCGAGACTTCTGGCTTATGGACTTCCGGTCTAAGTCAACTGGAATGGTCCCACAATCCCTCACTCGTACTCGTACGAGGCCCCACACAGTTTCTAGAATGCGAACTACAGTAACTGCAAATCCATAGAATCCCTAGACTCCAGTTAAGGTATATAGGGTTTGCCTTTATCGCTGGTTCATAAGACATCTTCCCGAAGTACTTGCTGTTTAGACTTAACCAAACCGTACCCATTATCTGGGAGTACAAACTGCGCCCGCACGCGATCCAGAAAAAGGCCTCTTCTCAGCATTGTGAAGATGATTTGAGTACATTCGATTCAACGCGAACCTATCAATTTTATTTTTGAGTGGTAAATTATTGTTTTATTTTACCACAAGAAAATAAAGCCCGTGTCTTTAAGCCGACATATAATTTTCTTTTATGGATAAGAGTGTTTATTGCACAAACAGCTCCAGTGAAAAGCAAATGAATTAACTTCATTGATATCTTGTGAGGATATAAAAAATATGCTACTCTAGCCGTCCCGATGAAGTTTTGAAACATGTTTACGAGTGGTCTTTTTTCCATCAAAACACTCTGGTCTTTTTTATAAAATGCGTCACATAAATGCCTTGACATTGTCATTAGCCCAGAAACCGCGAAACTATTTCTGTTATGTGTGTGTTGTTCGTAAAATAAGGTGTCACGTTAAATTCGGTTTTTACTAGCGTTAAGCCCGTTTCAAACTAGATTAAGTCTGTTTCGACTATGTTAAAGATCGCCGATCTGTGGGCGAGAGATTGCGGGTCCAAACCCCAGCAGGACCAACACTCAGGGTCTTTAAATAACAATGGAGAAAGTGCTGCCTTTGTAATGACGTCTGCAATTGGTTAGACTGTCTAGTCTCCTCGGGGTATGGACTAAAATCTGTAGGCCCCGCCGTCTCCCGCAATATCAGAAAGATTTAGCATCGCGTATACGGAAATCGGCAGGCTTAAATTTGCTGTTTACCAAAAAAAATCAATGAAATTTATTTGATCTCAGATTATCTCTTGTCTGTTCGTCACACCTATCGAGCAAGTACTAAAAAGAGAGATACGCTAGAATATAAACAATTAGCAGCCTGCTGTTAGCCGTTTGCTTCAGGTCGTAAACGCGATGCTTAATCTCTCTGACTTCATGGCGGCCGTCTGGTTTTCCTAAACAAAGAAATGGCAGCCTTGTTGGTGTCCCAAACCAATCCTTGGAGAATTGATCTCTATTTTCGTGCAAACATGGTTGCTGATCACGTGAGTGAAAACCACGAATAGGCCTTACCCCTTATTAGGTAACGCATCACAATTCTTTTGTTCACTGACTACAAGAAATACCAGAATGCAATGCTTCAGTAATCACTCAACAAAGGAATTGTAATGCATTACGTCATATGGGGTACGGTCTATTGTGTGGGACGGTAAAGACCCTAGACACGGTTCGTTAAGAGTAGAGGCTGGGGCCCATTTCCTGGAGCCTCCATGCGTATTGTACCCTTGAGTGAACCCCGTCCCGTATCTTTTATTTATACAATTGTAATATTTGACGGGGCTCTGGAATCTGTCGTAAAATCTATCATGTTTTAAAATACCTTCCTGTGGCTACATGACACGTTTAACATTTGGTAAATACATGCACAGCTCTCATGTGATTGGCTATCCAACAACCACGAAAAACCCCGTGGGAGGTGCCTCTAAAAATCAGAAAAAGATGTGGCACAGGATCGACTCGGAATTAATATGGAACGTGGAGGCTTCGTAGTCCCCGTTGTCGTCGCCAACTTTGCTTAAGATACTTTGTAATCTGACCCTGAAAAGCCCCATGTAGGACAACCTCGTTCCTGCGGCTTTTCCCCGCACCATCAGAGGAGAAAAGTCCTGCGAACGAAGTTGCCTCTAGGGGAGTGATCTAGTAATTTGTATTTGTTAAACCCGTTTTCAGCTTGTGGTAAAAACGGATTCTACCAGTGAACCCGATTTTACCGATAACATTTATACCTAGCTCTCGGTAAATCGGATAGGGTGGCATCAACAGTTATTTGTATACCTTGTTTCATCTCATTAGGTGGTAAAATTGGCGTCGTCTTAACACACTTTCCGTCAAACAGGGGACCTGGTCCGAAAATGCCTTGGGAAAAACCAGGTGGCTATCCCGCCATTAACGGCTACACGTTATACGAAGAAGTGACGTTTTCCGGTTTTCAAGAGAAATGTGGCAAGGTGCCCCGAGCAGTGATGACAAATAATTGGATTGGCGATATCTTTCACCCAGTGCACGTAATAGGTTCGTCAGAAAGCCTAAATCGTGTTGGTTTGGGTTCTGTTGTTGCTGATGTTGCTGTTGTTGTTGTTCTTTTGTCGATTCGTCGATGCTTTGTAATTATACGGAAATTAAGCGAGGAGCAATATTCAGTAGCATTAGCTATCCTTACTGAAAGGCCTCGATTACACCCATTCCGTAAGATACCTGCAATCAGGGACAAAATTAATTCAGACACTCCCCGAAAAGAAACCTTTTCGTTCAACAAATGAACTATCCCGTCTCCACTGCTCATGTTGCGTCCTCCCACCCATTTCAATGTTGCAATCCCTTGACAGTGTCCACAAAATGTGCTTCAACATTGAAAAGAGGGGAGGGGGGTCGCTATGGACGAGAAAGGTGTTTCAGGTTTTCAGCTAGGAAAGGTGACTTCTTGGAGAAAAAGTGTTTGTTTCGCTCACATGTCTCAACACTTTCGTCCCTCGGATTGTGGCATAACGATACCTTGTTCTCCCCTTCTTTAACATAGGTACCTCAGCCAAAGTATAAAGTATATCGCACTTGAAATATTTTTGTTGGTTTGTTGGTTTGTTCCTTTATTCTCATGACACAACTTTTTGTTTAGGTCTGCATTTCTACAGCGTCGACGAAATATCTAAATTATGGATCGAAAAGTCCACAGTTCGTTGGATAAATCCGTCTGATTGTGTGGACATGGATTGCGACGCAAGGAGGCAGCTTCTCATACGGGACCTTGACGGCTCCTTGACAGGCGCTTTGGGGAGTGCAGTCGTTTCCATGGCCGAATACCAGTGGGATGGAGACAGACGCTTTGGACTGGGTACGATTTGATCCCCCGTAGACTTCCCAATATCAGCGTGCAAATTCTCAGCAAGGCACCCATGAAGTGCTTATTGAACTGCTTGTGACAAATTGTTTGAATATCGAGATAATTCATTGTAGACGGCGATTTGTTGTTATTGTTGTTGTTGTTGTTGTTGTTTTCGTATGGCCTGCCTGTGTTCTTTTAACCTCGTCTCCAGGGCCTCTCTTCTTCCCCTCTCATGGAGCGAGACTCCAGGGCCTTATATGTTGCACGTTTGTTGGTTGGGCGGCCATTTTCGATGTCAGTACGTATAGAGATGGGTCTCGTTCGCTACTTTTGTACTCTCTCCAGTATTTCTCTTCTTCCCAAAACCAAGATGGCGGTGAGACAACGCACACTCGCCCAAAAATACGCCTACAGTACACGCTATATTTAAAGGAAAACTTGGATAGGGATCACATTTTTAGAGTTCATCGTTCTTCGAGGTGAAACGCGTAATCATTGAACTAGTCCCTTCGCCCGTTTCATGTTCCTTTCACTGCACATTGGTGGAAAAGAAATGCTTTCCCCAGCCGAAGGGGGCGGTAAAGAGACCGCAGACAAAGTAACTTGCGTGTGCGTTCATGTTAATAAAGGCTGCCAACTAATCACTACTTTATTGTGAATACGCTGCAGGAGATTACCGCATCCCAAAACCAGCTCTGACTGCAGTGGATGGAAGCCGCCTAAATATATCGAAAGTCGCTCCTCATAAAGGAATAGTTCGCGGCACACGTGATCACAGCATCTGCTCGTGGTATTCCAACTGGAACGCTTACAAGTGCAATTCAGATGATTACCGCATGTTAGTTATTGAGAGTTTAGACGCTGATACGGAGACGAGACGACTGTCACCTGTGGCGCTAATTGCAAATGGTGAGGTTAAGCGTATATTTTCCATGCAATTTTCCGTTGTTAGGTGTCGGAAGTATTTTCACGGTTGCTTTGGTTTTGCATCGCCGTCCGTCGTAATTATTAGTCAGGAAGTTTTGCGCCACTGCAGTAATGTATAATGTATATATATACATATATATATTTTTTTTTCTTAAAGAAAGTTTACGGATTGTTCAGTGTCGAGGCTCTCTTAACTTTCTCTCAATTTCTTCTCAACTTGGGTTGTGAATCCATGGGGGGTGATACGCTGTTGGCTCAAGGGTCCCACTTAACTGTCTATCTACTTAATTAATTACCTTTGTCCGCCTGTTAA
>BLFK01001094.1:3504795-3536125 GCA_014634185.1 Astreopora myriophthalma
GCGACGAAAGCGATCCGCTGATGAGGTATTTCAAGTCATGATTGAGATTGGTGATCCGCCATTGGCAACAAATGGTTCAGTATCGTCGTCTAACTCTTCGAGTAACTACACGGGTATGGAAAACAAATTGTGTGCCGTTATTTCCCATGTTGTCCGTGTTTATTGTTTTCTTGGTTTTTTTTTGTGGCTGTCATCTCTGCAGTTGTTGTTGCCGCTGTCAGTTGTAGAAGCGTCCATATGCTATAGTCCGGACCATCGGCACCGGAGTAGATGCCGAGGAAAATTGGTTTCCATGCTTGCAGGCGCTCTTCTCTGTGCAAAAAATACGTGGCATAAAAAATGAGCCGTCAATTGCTGTCATGCTAAGCCATTTGATTGGATGAATTGGATGAACGTGCCTGTCTCTGTTTTTTAGCGCGCGAAATGTCGTTCCAAAAATAGAACCCAGTGCTGGAGTTGGACGCGCTTACGGGTTCCTGGTTGTAGTTACTGCCGTAGCTACCATCACCATCGTAATCGTAGTAGTCGTCATCGTTATCGTCATCGGTATCACTCTAGGGAGACTGGAAATGGAAAATAGAATTTGCCTTTTTTTTAAAGGTTCATTAACAGCGATGGGGAGGTATTTCTTGGGTATCCGCAATACTCTAAAATACCACAACAACAACACCTTTATTTCCCCATTTCGGGACATTAGATTTGCACATTGACAAGAGAGAGAGAAAGAGAGAGAAGGGACTGGCTGCCTGAAATAACTATAAAGTTGTTTAAATGGGCAAGCCATTGAATCCCGAAAATGAAGTAAACCATAAAGATTCAAGGGAAAAACATGTCACTGGTTTACAAGCTTGTCTTCAATGTAGACACGCCCACCCTGCAAATTCATTTTACCATTGTTATAAAGTAGTCTTGTTTCCTATGAGTTGCCTTAACTGAAATTCCGTTCTTGATTTGAAACCAGGGGTAAACAGTACTACATCCTTCGACGAGTTGACACAGATCGGTGATAATTTGGTGGAGAAGGTACAAACAGGCGAACTTGCACAACAAGCACAACTGGAAATCTTGTCACTGTCTGTAACAGACCCAATCCCAGAACCAGTCGATCCAACTGGCGGTGTCCGCGCCACCAATGAGACTGGTAAATGATTGTTTCAAATTTGTCAGCATGGCCGACCGGCCGACCGACCCAACGATCAACTGACCGACCAACCGACTCACTCACTCACTCAGTCACTCAGTCAGTCAGTCAGTCAGTCAGTCAGTCACTCACTCACTCACTCAACGAATGAATGGCCGACTGTGTGTATGTGTGTTTTTTTTTATTTGGGGGGGGGTGGTCACTGACTGACTCACTCAGTGACTGATAATTAACTGATCCTCGGTTGATCCATCAAATGATTGATTGACTGTTTTTGTGATTGACTGTGCCTGCCTGCCTGACTGACTGACAGACTCACCGATTCAAACCGACCAAAGCAAGTATGGATGCATGAATGGATGGATGATGTTAATTGATTGATTAATTGATTATTCTCTTCACTCTCCCTATTCTCGCAGGCGGACCAAATATAACAGACAACTCCACTTTACGGTATGACCAATTGCAAGCTCAACGGGAAGCCGAGGCTCCCAGCAACTCATTCAGCTTCCTTATTCCTAACCGACTCGTGCTCGTTAATGAACCGAACGGAGGTAACGAGACTGTTCCCTTTACCATCCAGCCAAAACTCAAGCTGGTGGACATTGATGGCACGTTAGTTACAACCCTAGGCCATGGCTCGTTAAGCAACTGGACGGTAACAGCCAGCATATTGAACGGCACAGGTGACGCAATGGCTTTGCTTGAGGGTAACGCGTCTGTGACAATTGTGCAAGGCTGGGCGAACTTCTCTGATCTGAGTATCACTCATAATGCTAGCGATTATAAGTTGTTTTTCAACATCAGTAAGCCCGCAGCGTCTCATTTCAATGCCACTTCACAAGAGTTTGAAGTGAAGGAGAGGATCTTGTACTTTACCGTGACTGTTCAGCCAGATGACGCAAATGAAACGGTTAGCTTTGGAAAACATCCGAGAATTGAAGTCCGCGATGCTGCTAACGGAGAAATCGTAGAAAACACGGGTTGGAAAGGACGAAAGTGGCTGTTCACCGCGTCTATAGCAAATCCAGAGGACAACGATGGTCATCTAAACGGAACGACCGTGGTGGAGTTTGATCAAGGTATTCTTCATTTTGTAAAGGCATACAACACTTAATGAATGACGCACTGGGAATAAATTAAAAACAAATGCTAAGTATAAGTAAATCAACTTTATTGTGAGCGCGTTGGACTTTCACTCCAGTTCCTTGAAGGTGCTTTATGATCATCACCACTATCAATAGTGCGACGCTTTGTAAAAGAACCTAGATAAACGACCTTGCTCAGCGGGAGTTCCTTAGCTCAGTGGTTGGAGCATCTGTTACGAAGGTCGTAGGTTCTTCAGTTGTCCCTTCGCCCGTTGCCAAGCAACTAGAATATCATCTTTCTCCGGTAGATTACAGCATTACCTCTATCAAAAGCTGTAGATGCCAGTTGGGGTTGAATTTCCTAACCCTAACACCACCTACATTCCAGTGTTGTACAAGTTGATACATGTGAAGCGTTATGAAATCCATAATGTTAAGGGTGACCATCTTATCACTGTGAACGAACTACTAATTTATGGTCGTTAAATGCAAAGGACACTGAGTGAGAAAGCCACAGTTAATTCCTGGCCAATTCTCACAAGTTACCTGGCTCTTTTGATCCATTATCATGGACTCCATCGACGCTCTAATGCCCCGGGAAACAAATTGTGACCAAAAGTCAGTTTGTTTTTCTACTGATAGAATGATGGTCTAATAACACTAACTTCTCTCACTTTAGTATTTCATAAATTTAGACAGAACATGCATGCGTATGAGATTACAGGTCTAATAGAAATCTGATATTTATCCAAGGTGTCGCCGAGTTCACAAATCTCAGCATAGACATCTCTGGAGAAAACTACATCCTGGCGTTGGAGGCGGCAACGGAACCGTCTTCTCGTTACTCTTTTAGCGGCAACTCTTCCGCTTTCAACGTCTCAGAAAGACTGTTTTATCTTAAAGTGGCTCAACAGCCTGGTGATTGTAATGATACAGTGATCTGTGGAAGTCAACCTATCCTGGAGATAAGAACTCTGTTTCCAGACGCTATTGTCGACAACATCGGCTGGAGAGCAAGAACTTGGCAAATCAACGCGAGCATGGTTGGCGTTAGCAACTCTGTGCTTAACGGTACAGCACTGCTGTCCGTACCAAAGTTGGGGAGAGTAGAGTTCAACGACTTAAACTTTTATGATGTTGCCCAAGGATATCGAATGGAATTCACCATCATCACCGAGCCGTCGTCTTCATATTCTGGTTTGTCCGTGACATCAGATGCTTTCGACGTATCTCCGCGCGAGTTCTATCTCGAAGTAACAACACAGCCTGACAATGCCAACCAATCAGAGATCTTTGGCGTTGCCCCCGTCGTGGAGGTGCGCGATGTTGGAACGCGCATGCGTGGATATCCGCTTAAAGGTGATTGGTCAATTGCAGTCTCACTGAAGCCATCCGCGGCTCTGAATGGAACATTGAGTGGCGAGTTCAATGAGACAGTCACTGACGAGAGGGCGGAGTTCAGCAATTTGTCCATCTCTTACTACGGTGTTGGCTATGAACTTGCCTTCCAGTCTAATTATGGACACATGGTAGGTCACTGTAGAGAGCTTATTGATGTAAATCAACCGATGCTGGCAAAAAAAAAGCATTTGTTTGCCCTTTTGTACACCTCCCATGTCAATCGGGATAACTTTGAGGCAACCAGATAGATAGAGATTTTCATTAACACCGGGGACCTCCTCAGTATTGCGTAGTGAAAAGTGATTTCTCTAGAGGCCCTAGAAAACAAGACCAATGACTTTGGTGTTTGCTTTGTGAGTGAAACCAGAAATAATCACAAATCAACTGATGAACCGCGCTCGACTGAAGTTGGCTTACTTCTTCGTGAATAACTATTTTCTTTATGTATCAAAAATGCAAGCGCAGCTCGTTTTCCCCTCAGGACATAAACGTAAAACCAGTTTTTCCACCGGGAATATGTAAGTTTACCAGTTTCCTTGTGGGAACTTGAAAATGTAGGGGGAAAGAATGAAGATGGGGTTCGGAGGCAGATGTCATTTCCCTCAAATGTCCGCATGTCTTCTTTCTTCTTTGAATGCATCCTCCGTCGTTGAAACGATGTAGCCTCACGTTATCGGCATGACTGTCAGCGAGTATTAAGGTCAACCTGAGTTCTCGCTGTAAACGTTTCTCTTCCTGGTCATTGTTCATAAAAGAATCCGTAATCTCATTTAGAAACCCCACCTGGCCAGGCATATCGTTTCAGCTTTTCCACCGTCGTTTTGATGTGTATTATACCAATCTAAATCTCAATTACCTTTAACTCTGCAGGTATACTCTCGACCATTCGAAGTCAAATACGTCAATGACTATTCACCAGTGTTTGACCCTCCAAATGGCTTTTACAACGCCACTGTCTCCGAGGGCGCGTCCATTGGTGTATTTGTAACCGTGGTAACGGCAACTGACCAAGACTCGGGTTCCCAAGGCGATGTTTACTATTCCATCGTGGCCGGGAACACTGGCAACAACTTTGCGGTGGACGCGGTATCGGGGAATATTACAACAAAAGGAGAGCTTGACCGTGAAACAACAGCCGTTTTTACGCTAACGGTACGTGCCTCCGATGGTGCAGTGCCAGAGAAAGTACGGTACACGGACGGCACGGTGAAAATTCCCATTTCCGATATAAATGACAATGCTCCTTCATTTAACACTTCGACAATTGTTGCTGCCTTTTCAGAGGCTGCCAGTGTTGGTGACGTCATCATTACGCTTGAGGCTAATGACCCGGATGAGGGTTTGAACAGTGAGCTTCGTTATTCGATTATAAGCGGAAATGACGCCGGTTTGTTCGCTTTGGAAAGTACAACGGGAGATGTAAGAGTGAACGTTTCTTGTGATCTTGAGCAAGAGTCGAGGCCACTTCTCAGTCATTCCTTAGTGATTTTTGTCAAAGATCTGGGGACTCCGGTTAGCCTCAATACAAGTGTGACACTCAATATTACCATAACTCCCGAAAATGAATTTACACCTCAGCTTCTTAACGGATCTTCCTTCAACTTCATCTTTGCCGAGAATGCGGCTGTTGGTGATGGTATTCTTGTGGTGCAGGTAAATGCCACAGACCCGGACTATGGTGATCAAGGGAGAATTTCTTATGTCATTAACTCAGGTAACAGCCAATTAATGCGTGGCTTATTAATCACTTACTCAACCGCATTTTAGCTGAAGAAACGTATACCTTACGTGTGGTACTGCTTCAGCTACCTGCTAACAAGTTAAACCTTTGGGTTTCCAAATATAGTATTTGTTGAAGAGGTTTTGGCCTTCGACTTGCGCAACATAGAGCAACCCAAGGAGTACCCAGTCGTCAGTGAGAGTTGTTCAAATTCCCGAGCTGTTTGGGAGCATATCTAAGTCTATTTTTAAGGTTGACCTACCTCGAGGAACGTGAACTGAACGCGACGAACTAAAAGTATTCATTGCGTGTTTGAACCATTTACCTCCTAAGAGGTCCTCCATTGACCAGTAAAATCGTCTGACGTTAGCTAGATTAAAATCGACTGGCATTAACCAGCGTAAAATAGATAAAGGCAATCTTGGGAGTTGAAGGGTGAAAATTTCAATCGTTATCCGCCATTATGCAGTCACCAAGAATCGAAAGAAGCCAAATTCTTAATGACACTGCCTCTTTGTTCGAATATTTACAGGTAATGAAGAGGGCAAGTTCGTGATCAACGCTTCCACTGGTGAATTAAAACTGATATCCACGCTCGACTACGAGACCAGTCCATCTTACACCTTGGTGATTCACGCGCGTGATAATGATCCCTCGGGGAACGTAAGGTTCGCGGTCTTCACCCTACACGTGACTGTGCAGGACATGAATGACAACGTCCCCACGTTCTCCCAATCCCAGTACGATATCAATGTCGGGGAAGACGCGGTTCTTGGCTCCAGCGTGTTCAGATTTGTTGCTACCGATGCCGATGGCGGATTGAACGGACTCGTCTCATATTCCATGATCTTCAGCGATTCCATCCAGTTATGGCGTCTTAACTCGTCCACTGGTGAACTCACCGTTAACGGTAAGGGAGTGCTGTTAAGGCGTTGGGCGCTGGAAATCTGGAATGGCAAGCCAGAAAGGAATTGCGAAGCAAATAATGGCATACATGAGATAGCGGGAAGGCTGTGAAAAAAATGCTGCGAACATATAATGAAATTTCAGGGTAGCCAGCTCGTAGCTGGCACAGGAAGTTAGTTAATGCAGCCCTTTGTATGTATATTTAGCGCAGTGGTCGTGGGTTCTAGTCTCTTTCAACTCAGTATGAAGGCTTTCTTCCTGTGATTGGTTTACTTGCGTACATAACACTGCGGTGCTCTTTAATCTATTAAGCAGCTACAAAAAGGTCAGACGCAAGTAAAAAAGACCCTGGCAACGACACCGAAAAGTGTGTTATTTTCGCTTAACACATATTTCTCTCTTTTTTATTAGCTTCAGTTGACATGGACAACAGGCAGATTTCCATGTGGACACATACATTAGTAGTGATGGCAAAGGATAGCGGAATACCCATGCTTTTCTCTAACGCTACGCTCGTGATTCATGTTCTTCTCCGCAATGAATTCGCGCCAAGTTTTGCGGCTGCAGATGTGTCAGTTACGGTTAGTGAGGACATCGTTGACGGAAGTGTTATATACCGTGCAAATGCAACCGATGACGACTTCGGATCGGACGGGGAAATAAGATACAGTATCATTAGCGGGAATGACGGCCTGAAGTTCTTTATCGACTCTATTACCGGTGAGATAGCCACTCTTGCAGCCCTGGATCGGGAGTCCCAGAGCATATATAACCTTGTGGTTCAAGCAGAAGACCAATCGAATACGGATAAAAAGACTGGAACGACAACCGTTCATTTGAGTCTGAGTGATGTGAATGACAATGCCCCTAGCTTCACCAATAATCATTACTATACAGTCGTGAACGAAAACGTGATAACCGGCGGCGAAGTCCTGACGGTTACCGCCACTGATGCTGATCTAGGAACGAACGGCGACCTTGTCTACGAAATTACCAGTGGCAACGAGCGAGGCTTCTTCAGCATCGAGTCAATTCGAGGCACCATTCGCGCGGCTAAGAGCCTGGACATAGAGACCCAGAACCATACAGAAGATCGCACTTACAATTTGGTCGTATTGGTCAAAGATCAAGGCTCCCCAGTCCCCCTAAACGAGTCCGTGTCTGTGACTATCGTTGTTCAAAATGTCAATGAATTCGCACCGGTCTTGGAACACAGTGCTAACCAAGTCATAGAATTGAGTGAGAATGCGAGCTTAGCCTCCGTGGTGTTCGATGTGAACGCCACTGATAACGACGATGGAGACGATGGGATTTTGTCTTACTCTATCACAGCTGGAAATGAGTTGGGATTTTTTACCATTAACAATACTACAGGTAGGTGTTCACTGAAATAAACGCCCGATAAACGAGGAGAAACGTTTGCGGCCAGAAATTTTATATCCTAATTAGGTTGAGCAAAAAGATGTGCTTGGGTCGAGTATTAGTATTCGAGACTTTTTTTACTTAACTGAAAATCATTCTCCCGCTTCGCAAGTGCAATATTTGTTTGTAATCTCGTTCCCAGGGCTTTCTCCAAAAGCCCCGTGGAGAAAAGCCCTGAGAACGAGATTGCACACATCTGTCGCGCGGGGAACTTGCGTCTCTGATGCAATGTCTGAAGCTACCCGCTCAGTGAATCCCAAATTAAACTAAAGATCCTGGGTTCCGAATTGCACACAATCGCGTACAATTCTCGCTGTCTTGATTGTTCCTGCTGGGAAATTAAGCCTCCAATATGATGGCAACACCCGAAGATAAATGTATATTTTGTTTGTACATTATTACTAGGTGTGATCACATTGGCAAAGGCGTTGGACTTTGAGACAATTAGTCAACACAATTTGGTAATCACAGTAACTGACAACAGCCTAAACATTCACGACAGAAGACAAGTTAGTGTGAGTCTGCAGGTACGAGTTACCAATATACATGACGGTGTCGATTACACAGCCGAGGCCCAGATGTTGCAGGCTTATATTGCATCCGCTGCCAATCCCGCGGGCGTAGCTGGCCTTCCTCAGATGTCTGCTTTGAAAATATTTTTGGTGTTCAAAAATGGAAGTTCAGTAGACGTAAGTAGGGAGTCACATCGCTACACAGTGGATGACGTTACAAAATCCAACAACCTCTTCCATTTCGCGACAACCGGCGGAACACCATTCGTGGTTGCTAACGGCAACGGTCTGGCCGGAATGGGCAAACTGCTTGTTCACGTGATTAACATTCAGACCGTGGAAATCAATGTTACCGTAGCTGGCAGCAGTTCCTTTAGTGCAAAAGCTTTGCCATACCCGGAAATTCCCGGAGTTTCCGAGGTCACTGAGCTCAAGCAAATAATCCATGGGCTTTATCAGAGAGTGCAGATTAAAGTATTTCTTAACTTGACAACTGGTGACCTTGTGGATGTCTCCTCTTCGATCAATAGTTCGTTTGACTTGGCAAACGCGCAACACGTTGGAGGTACTTTTGAATTTGGGCCTTCGCCGCGAAATATTTTCTCGATTTCTGGGCTTGGTTTAAGCGGCATTGTATCGCTTCAAGTTACCTTTGCTCGGAGTCTTACAACAAGTGTCGAGCTGGCGCTGTCTTCAAAAATCATCGAAATATCCGCGATAACACGATTTGGCTTGAAAGAAGTAAACACGACCTTGAGTGGCATTGCGGCGGTTACAACAGCGTCACCGTTTGCCGAAATGATAATGAAGGATGGCTCGATCCATCTCCTGGACAACTTCACATTGTACAGTGGCTTGCTTACGTTCAATTCCAGCAATGCCGCTGCGGCATCAGTGGATTCAGCGTCTGGTATTGTGACACTGCTGTCCGATAGCCATTCCACTGTAACCATCACTGCAACAGTTGTATCAAACACAAGCGTAACAGCGACGGTCGAGTTCTTCTGCAACCTGCTTCCTGCAGTTGGCGAGGTTGATATCGGTGCTATTGAGGGACCGTCTATTCCTTCGCTAACCGCAAATGACATTTGGAGAATGCCTGTCAGGATCAACCGCGGAACACTCGGCATCTTGGCCGTGCACGTTGAAATCTCCTTCAGCACCAGCGATATACGCTTGGATAATGTCATGACTGATCTTCCATACTCAGTTTCTGGAAACAAAGTGTCCATCTTCGGGCCCGTGGCAGAATCCATGGCACTCTCAGAAACTGTCGCCGAAGTTGTGTTCACATCTCTCAAGAACGGCATCCCTCGGGTCAATCTTTCGTATTCTCGAACAGTCGATAACGAACTTAGGTCTGTGCCCTCCATGTCGGTCGTCTTGTCTTGTTTCAATGTTGTACTGGGCGATATGAACTTAGATTGCACATTTGACATCGTCGACGTGGCGATGATCACTGCTTACGTTGCCTCTTCCAGGACTGGATTCGCTGACAGGCTTGGAGCCCAGATGAAGACACTGTCATCCTCTCAGAAGTCGGCTATGGACGTCAACTGGAACGAAGCAATTGAGGAGAACGATGCCATTTTCTTGTCTTTCGTCTTCCTGGAAAAAGCGAAGTTTGTGACAGAATTGAACTACCAACTTCCTAATCACGACAAGAGCTCTTCGGACAAGTGCGGCTTACAGCTGGCCATCAAACTAGCGAACAAAGATGGCTCAGCCACTTCTCCTTCGCAAGCAGAAGCATATTTTCTTTTCTCACATTCTTCTGCAAATATTGCAGAGCAGTTAAGCCGAACAACTTTCACCTCAGGCACTAAAATAAACGTAGGAGACAACTCGCCAATACAAGGGTTAATTAAAGCTAGTTATGAAAATGAAAAGTTTCTCATTGTTTCTGAGCAGTCAGCGTTAGAAGCAATTGATGTTGGTGTCTCCATCGTCCAAGATGTGTCCTTTAATGGCGAAAAACACATTGCCTCGATGTTTCTAGCTTCCGATATTATATCTACTGGTGCACTGGATACGGCCTGGGTTGAGAGTCAGGCAAGTAAGGGCCTCACACCACAGCGCAAACTACTGCTGTCCGAGTCCACTGCAAGGTGCAACGACCCCCTTGTCACGATGAATGTGGTGCTTACGTTTGATGGAGATTATGACAGTATTGTTCAAGGTAAAGAGGAGGAGTTTGAGAGAGATTGCGTTTCTGAACTGTCAGAATATTATCCGAAGGCAACGATAACCGATTGTAAGGTCAGTAAAGGAAGCATTGTGGTCTCATTTAACATGACAGTACCAGAATCGGAGCAAAACGCAACACTCGCTGAAGTGTGGGACGACGTGATCAGAGGAATCCAACTTGATTTCAATGGTGAAACAATTACGACCTTACCCCGTATGCAGGTCGACGGAAAGGATTATTCCAGGACACCAGTGGCGGCGCCACAAGATGAGAGCCGAATGCCCGTTTACATCATCATCATCTCTAGTGTGGTCGCCTTTGTCGTGATCCTTATCATTGTGGTCGTAATTTACTGTGTTTGTCGGCGGAAACGAAGCGTAATAAAAATCATTCCATCACCACCCAGCACTCCAGAGACTTCTGTTGAAAACGAGAAAGGAAAAGAACATTCAGAACATGAGGCCAAATACATGACCCGCGGCTCAAATGCATCGTTGTCTTCGTTACCGCTTTGGAATGCAGGATCGCCTCAATTTAAACGTCCAACGCCTTTACCCTTCACGAACATTGTTGAGCCGGCGTTTGAAGAAAAAGAAGAGCAAATCCTGAATACCAGCCAGGTATGATAATGTTAATTTGTTTATCAGTGGGTTGGTAGGCGAGGGGTGAACAGGTTGCTTGCCACGCTCAGTCCTGTGAAGTCTAAAAAGCTGAGATTCCTCGTCGTCTGAGAGCCTTCACTTTGATAGTACTTTGCTTGCCCACTAGCACTTTTCAAATTAATTGAAAACTACTCTAATAACCAACTCGCAAACGTTGCTTCAGCCAAATTTCATGAAACTAATACGGCAACTTGGCTGCTTTTGACGAGTTCCCTTGTTTAACGAGTCGAAAGCGGCATTTTCCTCCTCCGTTGAACGCTTGCAGCTTGTCTTCGTCCATTTGAGACGGGTCATATTTCCTTGCGTATTTAACTCTGCATGGTTTCCTGTGCCTGACACTAGATTCCTGTTTTTGTTTTTGTTTTACTTTTCCTCCACCACCTGCATTATTCACGAGTTTTAAAATAACTGCCATTGTCGCATGTTGCATTTTCTGTTGTTGGGCACTTGACTTCTTACGCCGCCAAAACACCGGTTTGGTAGCCTGTTCATTCGTCCTTTCTCCAGTGCTTGTTTTTTGCCCAAAATAATCATTACAGGTTTCTGCTGTAATTTGGGGGCAGATATCAAAACATTATTTCCCGCTTATCATCTGATTATTACAGACACCAGCACTATCAAGACAGGATCTAGCTGATCTCCCTAAGACCGTTCTGGCATTCCCCGATGATTCACGTAAGAAGCGAACTCCGAGTCCCTCATCACAAAGCTCCCTTACATCAATACGAATTTCCTCTGCACTCAGCCAGCCCAGAACACAGTCCACGAATAGTGTCGAGTCTCCTAACGTTGAAAGGTATCAAGGTATCAGACAAGACGCAGTGCTACGACGAAGAGCGGCATCTTTTGACTGTGAACAAGAAAAGCGAATTGCTGATATTCCTGGTGCCTTAACAGCCGATGGTAAGAGAATCAGAGAATTACTTTCCACTTAGGGTGTTCGTTAAAAAAAAAAACATTCTGAATGCGGCGCGGCAGAAAGAAATCCATGTTAGACCACTCCATTCTACATATGAAAAGTCATTCTGTACGTCTCGCCAAGTTCCTTCCGTTGTTCAGAGGATAGACCAGCTTCGATATTTTAAAATTCAACTTTAAACAATAAATATGACTTCGAGGCTCTGGGGAATAATGTAAGGAATTGTAAGGATTTGTAAGAGTTCCCCCCCCCCGGAAACTCGAGATGTTGCCTTTTGTCTAAGGGTGAATTGTAATATATCGAAATTGGCCCATTATAGTGCCAACCTTGTGCAATTATGGTTACGCAATTAACAACCGCAGGTGCGCATGAGTCACAAGTCCAAAAATCAACGTCCAAGTCAGAATTGTTTGAATGATTCTTGAGTATGAACTCGATCACTATTGGGTTCGTACGCCAACGCAGGAGCAGACGTTCTATTTTTGGAACGACATTTCGGGCGCCAAAAAGCATAGGCGTACACGTTCATTCAATCAAATGGCTTAACATGGCACTGAGCGATTGACAGCTTATTATTTATGCCATGTGTTTTTCGCACAGAGGAGAGTGCTTGCAACCATGGCAATCACTTTTCGCGGCAATTTCAACAACTAAAAATACCCTGGTCTACTCCCGTACTAGTGGCCTGGACCATAACATATGGACTTTCCTATTTACGGGCCTCTGACTCGATTGGTCACAAAATAATTACGAACACTGATATTTGGAATATTGAAACTTTCAGACTTATTTGAATTTGAAAGAACGCCCTTCCACATCTGCAAGTTAAGCCTGGTTCACATTTGCGATATAACGACATAACGACATAAGAAGGACGTTATGTCGTTATGTTGGCAGTGTGAACATGTAAACATAATGACATATTGGCAACATAACGACATCGACATAACGACATAAGGAAAAAAACTGATCTTTTCTTTGGCCTGGTTCACTCTTGCGACATAACGACATAACATAATGACATAAGACGTTGTGTCGCGCTTATGTCGCAAATGTAAACACCGACACAACGACATAAGGCAAAGTCAATTTAAAGAGAAAATAAGCACTTAACTTAGCTCTTCATTTATCAACAAAACTAAGAAATTATAGCTAGAAGCTTATAAACACTGATCGCCTATTCATACTATTGTTTTTGAACTCGTTCAGGCTTTTATCGTATAACACAGGAAACCCTCGAACGGCTTCTGCCAACAACTCGTCAATATCGGAGACTTCTCCTAGTCTTACGGTTTGTTCTTGCCCAAGGGGTTCTAGCTTCAACATGGAAGGAGAGGAAGCCGACATGATGAATCGTGCTCGGTGGGACTGGGTTCGACAATTTTTGCCGCGCTCTGATTGGTGGTTTGTTGTGTCGTTATGTCGAAGTTGTTCACACTTGTTTGACAGCAACATAACGACATATCGACATAAAGAAAAGATCAGTTTTTTCCTTATGTCGTTATGTCGATGTCGTTATGTTGCCAATATGTCATTATGTTTACATGTTCACACTGCCAACATAACGACATAACGTCCTTTTTATGTCGTTATGTTTATGTCGTTATGTCGCAAGTGTGAACCAGGTCTTATAGCACTATTACTTGGGGTCTTGATTAATTTTGTTTGACTTATACTTATTTGTTTCCTTTGTTTTGAAAATTACCTCTATGTTCACATATCTTGTGTGAGTTGTAATGCTTGTACCGGGCTAGGTTAATTGCGTCATTTTTCTTCCTGCAGATTCGCGTGCAAAGCGAATTAAGATGCAAGTCAAAGTTATACGTCCCAATCCGGAGCTCGGAGTCCTTGCGCACATGGCTGGAGTGGTCCAAGTCAATCCATCCGGGACCTTAGAGGAATTACGTCGAGATATCAGTCGTGCGTTCCCTGGACACCTCGGCTCAGTTCGATATCTGCTGTTATCACGCAAGTTCAAAATTATTGATCCCAGGACGGAAAGCCAGCTGACTGTTTCTGGCGTTTACAAGGAGACAGTATATGTGAAGGTTTTCCACGGTGCTGGTGAGTTGGCCCGCGATCCAAATTTAGTTTCTCCTTTGATGCGCTTCTGTTTGCGATGGGAATTGTGTTTGCTGGTCTTTTTCCTTGTTTTGGGCTCCGTTAGCCCATTGTCAAACATAGTCTAGACTGTTCACAGTCCTGTATTTTTCTGTGAATCGGTCGAGATGGTACGCTTGTTTGGAACGGCAGCCATATTTGTTCGTAATGGTGAGCGCAAACTGGGGAGAGGGAGAGTGCCAAATTTACCCAAGGGCTAACCCTGCCGTTTTTTTTTTTTTTCTTTTTTTGTTCTTACAGAAAACTACGAGTATTTCTGCCCGTGTGGCAAAGCGGCGCGTGTGTGGTGTCCAACGTGTAAAGTCCAGGGATACTGTGGGGGCGATTGTCTCGAGCAAGATAAGAGCGAGCACGCAAAGTTGTGCAGTAGTAGCAGAGCAAAGGCCATGCAAGGTGCTCGAACAAGACGCTTATCCAAGGCAAACAAACAATAGTTACACGACCTTTTAATTTAGTTGAAGTTTAGTTTAAGTGCAAGAAGGCAGTGTGTTATTTTGCGGTTATGGGTGAACTAAGAAAAGTTGCGGTTTTCATTCAACATATTCTACCCATGTTATAAATGAATTTGTCCGCATTTACTCTCGACGAGGAATTTCTGTGACGAATTTGTAAGTTTTGTTCAGCACATTACACGATGAAATTTTGCTTGACGCTGGCACCCTTTTTATATAAATATTGTTTTCATGCATACGAAGCAAGTAAACAAGTGTGTGATGTATACAGAGTGGATATTTCCTGTATTAAATGGGTAAGTCGTTACTTATTCAAATAAAATATTTTTTCGTAATAACGTTTCAGTTACGACTTTTCTATGTTATATTAACGCTTCTCGAGTGTTCATGTTCCTCGGGATAGAAAGGCAAAAACTTCATATGTGTCGAATACTTGACAAATCTCTTTGCAATTTCTCTGTGCGCGTGGGGTGCTTCTACCGTCTCGTTTCCGCATTTATTAAAGCGCGAGGATGGTGCAGCATCGCATGCAAATCGAAAATCGCACCGTCTGTTTACGGTGTTTTTGTCCGTTTCATTGTTTTTTTAAATATTGTGTTTGTTTGTTTTGTCGTGCAACATCGCATACAATAAAACATTGAGAGTGGTTTCTCCTTTTTGCTACGGGTCGTGAGCTTGGCAGAACACTCAAGCGCTCCCGAAAAATCGCGTCCAACGAGGAGGCGCGACGCGAGGAGCTGTCCTCGGGGAGGCACTTTTCGCGCGCTGAGTTGTTCCTCCTCTCTCTAGCTCGCGGTCAGAAAGGGACTTCTAGACGTCAGAGATGTCTGTCGTCCGAACGGCTCGTCCGCGCTGCCTTACGACAGTAAGTCGATACACAATTGCTTCAGTTTTTGCATTCCGTTTGATGATGGCCTGGCGTAAAATTCTTGCGCCATGTGCTCAACCAATCAAACGCAAAACCAAAAACACGCGTTTTATAGCGCGTGGCTTGTTGTGATTGGCCCTTAGGAGTTACTTTTATTCTGGCTTTACGACACTTCATTGACTCAGTTGCCTTATTACGGCGATGACAAATTCAATATACCATTACCCCCTGTGTAAACAGCTGGCCCTGCATGGCCCTGTTATTGATTTACAGTTAGATCTCATAACCCTCTATCAAAATGGCGGCCAAACAAAATATCCTTTTGTTTTACTGCTAGTAAGCTGTTCTAGCCTCGCTAGGATGTGCAAAAATTCAAAAGAGTTTTTGTTATAAATTGAGACCAGAGGGTCTAATTTAAGTATGTACAAAAGAATAATGAATTTATAGAAAGGGATTTGCATTGTGCCGAAAGTCGTTTCGGGATTGCCTTGATTCATCGAGTGATTGACTCAAAAGTCCCGCGGCCCGAAAGTCAAACAAAAAACAATTGTGACTTGCATGTGCACACGCGTTTTCCCGGGCTTTTCGGGTTTTCATCACAGAGATCAAAGAGATTAAGGATTGCGTTTGCGGCAAACTGCAAACACTGGGCTAACATTTTGCCGTTTGCCAAAAGTCAAAGAAACTGATATGATTTAGGAGTATCTCTTGCCTGTTAGAAGCAGCTATCGAGAAACTACTAAGATGAGAGAAATAAGTTGCAAATAGGATAATTTGCATTGTTTTTACGACAGGAAAAAGTCTGCTGTTTGTCGTTAGCCGTTGGCCGCAAACGAGAAGGTTAATCCTTCTAATTGAGCTTCTCATTTGCGGCTAACGGCTGACTGCTGCTTGTCATAAAACTGTGAAAATTATCTTATTCCAGGTTATTTCTCTCATAGTAGTACTTGCTAGATAGCTGTTGCTAGCAGCAAAGAGATAAGCTTACATCAACTAATCAATTTACACCGATTTTTGGTAAACAGCAAATTTAAGTCAGACGTTTGTCGTAAGTGTCGCAAACGCGATGCCTAATCTACCTTATGTCGTGATTGAATCGATTCCTCTAGCTTGCATTAGTCTTGGTTTTCCAACACTCGATTGAAAACTGCTCTAATGCAGTTTATTATAGACCAGGCATATGACACGAACATATTAGAATGCTAATCGCCGATCATCACTTTTCTAAAGTAAATACGTGTAAAAAATATGAATGGAGTGGAGAGGCTAAGCTGACGCTAAATCCACTGCTGAACCAACAAACTGACGTGTTGTCAAAGGGATACAATTTACACTGAACGAAAGGCAAAGAAGATTGGACATGATCTCAGTGAACAATAAAGGACTTCACCTTCGATGTGCAAATACAAAGTATGGCTTTAATTTGGCATCACACATAATGAAAAAATAACATATTCCGTTTAGTGATCACAAAAGACGGCAAACGCCTGACACGTCTTTGTAATAGAGGGGAGGGGATTCTGGCTTTATTTGTGTTTAGGTCAAACCTCTGAAAACAGAGAGGAACATGTGTGCGCTTGGTTGCAATGCCTAACAACCGATTATTTACTCCTATAGAGCCAGTTTTGGAGCTCAGGAAACATAACACGACAGTTTTGATTACGCCTGGAAAGGCTTCGAACCGACCAAGAGGTGTTAGTACAAATGGGTTTCTTTCAGAAACCGTCATAAAGCAAACTGACACGCCGACATCACGACAGAGAAGTAGAACTGTGGACGTTGCTTCTTCTGCAACGAGACGGGGTCGCGATGGCTCAAGCCCGAACGATAACGATTTTTCCAAGAAAATGAATGCTGCGTCACAACCTCGCGCTAAACGCTTTGTTTACTCGCCAAAGACCAAACCAAAGCTCTTGGCAAGAGTCTCCGAAAGTAAATCCATCGGGAAAACGGACAACACGGATGGAGTAACCGTGAGTCACGTTGGTACGAAACGCAGCATTGAAACGCAAGAGGGGCTCAAACAACAGGTTGACGCGTGGCGTTCTCGACTTGAAATCCCTGAGAGGCTGACAGAGGCTATTGACTCAAAGAGCAGTCTTTCCAAGTCCCTTTTTCCTGGTCCTGGGCAAAAATATTCTATTTCAAGCATTGTAAAAGCCAGAACCATGGCTATGAAGTGGCGTGGAAAGCACGAGAGAGTCGGACTGAGACGAAACACTATCATGCCGACAATAACCGACGACTCGACGAAGATTTCACTTTGCGCGAACGTGAAATGCAGTCCACAGTTTGAGGCGGTGATAAAACTTTTGGAAGATGGCGAAGACGTCGATGACCCGGATAGCAGCCTTGAACTCCTAAGTTTGGAGCAATGATAACATCGTTGGCTTTTTAAAGGCGAGGTGACAAATCCTTTCATAGCGTTTTAGCTAAAAAATGAACTTCCTTTGGGGAAAAGAGCAATAACAATAGCTTTATTGTACTGAACAGAAGAGATAGGAAGTATAGTAACAATGACGCTTATTTAGATTACATCTTAGCTAAGAATCCCATCTTAAAAGCTCATTTGCAGTGTTCAGTGACGATTGAGAGACTTCCGTTGAAAATCTCAACACTGATATTGCACCAAACAGTTTTCTTCAAAATGTTAATGAGTGTTTTTCGTTTTGTCCCCGACAAAGCGGTATCACGCTCAAGTGGTCATAGACAGTGGCTTCAAATAAAGGAAAGAATTTTTTTCCTTTAATTCGACCGTTTCAACTACTAAGTTTATAGTAATGACAAATTCGCATACGAAATGCGAAGGAACAAGCACTTAGGGTCGTGGCGTTTTCAGTCGTGTTTTCGATAAGTAAAGCTTCCCCTGTGGTATTTCGGACGAAAATGTTTGAAATGAAAGCATACAAAGTATCCCTTTGATTTATTTTGTGATTAAAGACAAAAATAGAGATAAAATACCAAAGTAAGAACTCGAAGTTTCACGCTTTTGTTATTGTTGAACTAATTTTCAAATCCAACAACAAAATTGATCCAAACCCCCATACCAATAACACACTAGAACTGCCGCCATCTCCCATTTTTCGTTCGCAGTTCAATTCGCTTTCAAAGACGAATCGTCAGCTTGTAAATTTGCATGTGAAAGAAAACCTACGTCAACAAGCGCGTTTTCAAGGCAAGAAATTTGACGTTGAAGCAACATATGATTCTTTAAAAGTAATCACAGCAGACGTATGGAGTTGACATTTACTTTGGATGACAAATTTAGAAGCTGACTTCGAATGCAAGTACGTGGCAGTGGAGTTTCAACGCTGGTACAGGGATAGGCAAAACAACCGTCTTAAATTAGGTTGTATATGGCATTTATCGTACTTTTCACAGTATGGAGAGAGGATTGTGCGTTAATCGATTGTGTTAATGCGATTATTATCCAGTAATCGTTAGTTGTTGTCCTTCCGTAGCATAACACGCATTAATGTGAGACTAACTCGCTCAAGTATTTGAAACTTGTTTCTTAAATATTAATTAAACATAAACTGTTGTGGTTCACTTTGTTTTGAAGATTGCGGCACGTGCATGATGAATTATGCAACAGTGCTTCGTGAAATTGAATTTTTCAGTTTTGTTTGTTTTGATGGTTGTCGGAACAACTCAGTAATCAAGATTTGCGTGAATGTCACCGCTTTCGGAGACTTATCCGTCGGCCTAATGATGGTTCCAGCCAAAAAAACATAGATACAAAGGCAAATGAAATAGCGCGTGTGAATCGGATTAAGAAAGCGGAAAACACAGGAAGGTTTATTGCTTGTTGAAGAGTCTGCCGCTCTTGAAAGCGATCCGACGAAAAAGCAACACAGCACGTGAAAACCATGTTACAGTTAACGGTGCGTGCGTGCTTTGCTCTTCCAGGTTCTGCTTACTTTGTGTGCACAGCCCCACAAGCTTTCAAGAAGGCTTAAATATCACCGTGTAATAAATATGTCTTATTCGATGGTTTTACATATAATACGCGCGGATATTTTGCGAGTTGCGTAGTATTTTTCCGAGCCTCGAAGGGGCGAGGAAAAATACGAGCAATGAGCAAAATGTCCGCGAGTATTATATGTAAAACCATCGAATGTTATTACGGTCTAATATTTTGCGCGTTCTCTTGACCTTTTATGGTGAAATGACGCAATAATGGAATAATAAGTACAATTGAAGGTTCTTCACTTTTCGAGTCTCGAGCTCCCAGTCCCCGAACTAACTACTCCTTTACTGTCCGGTATGGAAAACATAGTTTTTTTCTCCTTTTTTTTTTTAATTTTCTTCAGAAAATGACCGTCTTTTACGTTACATCAGTAACAGCATGGGTGATTGCACCTCTGTCTCATGTCGTTTCCGACTCGAGAGTTTAATACTGCGACTGATCGGTAGCCGACGAACTCTAGCGGCTTTCCTCTCTCTTCACTGGAACTGAAGCGAAAGGACAATTTAAAGGCGCCGTGAAGGTTTGAATGAATTCACCTGGCAACAGGGATGAGATAAAAGTTGCTCCACATGCAACGAGGGGAGTGGGGTGCTTCGGTCTCCGCGTACCTTGCGGGGGCACGAAATGATTTGTGGTCCGGAACAGGTGAGGGGGCGTATATTTTAGTCGTTCGTGTTTGTATTTTTCTTTGACGCAAATGATGTTTTCGAGACTAGAAAAGTAATTATTTGGATACGGAATGCCCTCGAAGCAATTAGCAGAAGCGCATTTCAAATATATTCAGGAAAGCCAAGATACGCTCAAAAATTGTCCTCAATATATTTGCTGCAAAAACGCAAATACTGCATATTTTGTACGGAACTTTAGATCGATTCATTTGCATATTTCCCGAATGCACAGTTGTCGGTCGTAACAATAAGACGCATTGTTATGCTAATCGTCAACAATCACTGGAATGACGCCAAAGGCGCTCAGTTCATAACGAACTCTTGTCGATGCGGATTCGTCTTCGAGCGATCGCTGTTTACATGCGTAGTTCCTTGTAACGAACGTACCTCGGACTAAACAAGTTTTAGCCTGTTTGGTGAAGACGAGCGGAGCAATGCTGAAGCTGTGCATCGCGTGCAGTTCGAAGGTTAGCGAGATTAATTCGTTAAAACGTACAATGTATAGGAGAAATAATATCGGGGCTGAGAGGTTGGGCAGTTTTGCAAACGACCCCGTAAAATTTTCACTCGCCTTCTGGGCTGCCGTGACAAAATGTTGTTCTGAATTTCTGTTATTGAATCATGGTGGCCTGGTTCTCTTGCTTTACATTGATTCGTTTTTAACGAAATTATGTTCTTTTCAAAGGATTTTGTTTTGGTTGAGTTCGTAGAATTAAGTACATTTGTCCGAATTGCGCCTTGCAGCGATCGAGGCAAAACATAACGCAATTTTGAACGTGTCGCAATGCGTCGAAACAAAACCAATGCCGTTCTGAAGTGTTCTTCGGTAAAAATGAGGAAACCCATGTACTCGTCACGAAATCACAGTTTTAAGTGCTACTGTCCATGTACAATTTTGCACAAGGGAAGTTGATGTGTATGGCTTCATACTTTGATAGTTCATACAAATCCCAGCGAAACCTTGTTAAGGTGCCTCTGGATATGCGAAGGCTACACCACACCGAAAATCAAGCGTGGCACGGGTATGGAATACCCAACGTCCAAGATTAGACGGCTTGTCTTCACTTGTGTAGTTCTTAGCGCACTTGAGTACCATCGCGATAGTAAGCAGGGTTTGTTTCCAAGTTTTGAACGGCAAGGACCAGTTTGCTTTTTTTTTAAAGTACCGCGCCTGACTGTGAGCCAGCAAACCTGGGAAAACGTGTCACCAGATTTCATAACTGAAAACAATTATCGTTACCTACAGGTCAGCAAAAAGTTCCCTGTACTTGTATCCCGCGTCTGAAAATACGAACATTTTCTCAAACGAGTACTGTTCAATAACTTTTCTGACTACTGTATGAAGAGTCGAAGTTTTGGATTTCATCCGCTGACTTAACACTTCTAAGCGTGTTGTGTAGCACAATGATCTACACATCCAAAAGATACTTTAAATTAAGCAGTAATTTTCTTTTGAGTACCCTGGTCCCAGGGTACTCAACAAGAAATCCGAAAATGTGACCACTCAAATGATACCCCGGTTCCAGGGTTCTACAACGAACCGCGAAGAGCCGCGTTCGTTGTCGCCGCTTTGCTGCTAAAATTTGTCCGTGGAAAACAAGGAAAAACCTCTGCGACCAGGGTATCATTTGAGTGGTCACATTTTCGGATTTCTCTCTCCGATTAGTGGACAAAAACACATTATTGTAATCATACGGAAAGAATAGTGCTCGTGAACCCTCAGTGATATGAATGATTGCAGTTTTGGAACTTTTCCGCAAACTCGATGTTAAAAAGCCCAGCTGCCACCGGGGGTGCTGGTACAACACAATGCCTCTCACCCATAGCAAAAGTATCGAGTAGTTGCCATATGAATGCGCATAAATTGAATCAAGCCAAAACCACCTCAAACAGGGAACTGAAAAAAGCGACAACTGAAACCCACTGCTATAAAGGGTTCACTTGAATTGCCACAGTCACGGATTCATTCACATTTGGCATGTCTCAAAAGTTAAGATCAATTCAGTTTACTTCAAGGCAAGGTTTTGTTTTCGTTGCTGATCCGTACAATCAAGTTTTCGAATTCAAGTCAAGTGTGGTGCTTCTGACGTTCTGGCAAAAGTGACGAGTATTATCCGATGATTGATTCATTCAGTTAATTCATCAAGGAAATGCAAAGTCTGAGAGACGCTGTCATAACTGGCGAAAGAAACAGATTTCTGTGTTTTAATATACCCTTATAATGTCTTTTTTGCATCACGATGGCATATTCTAAATCTTCTCTGCCTTTTAGCAGGGAACGGCTGCAAACCTCTTACGAAACAGCCCGTTGAAGCCTCCTGGATCACAGTCAGTGTTCGTATCGTTTTATGTCTTGTCGTATTCTCGTAGGTTCCTTCATCAAGTCGCACCTGCTCCTGTGGTCACGTGTTTTCACCGGAGACCCGCAGGATTGGTGGAAAGCGGTTTTCAGGTATGTTAATTTCCAGTCTCGGCCATTTGGGTTCACAACTGAAAAACTTAGCATAGGTAATAGCATGATTACAAGTGGTATTTGGGATAAATACCGCAGATTAAATTTTTAAATTGACCGTATACTAAATAATATTTGAGGAATTTTATAATGTAACATTACAAGCACGGGTATTCATCCCAAAAATCACGCAGAGATGATTTCATTATTTGGTTTTTACTAAAAGGAAAAATGCTTTCATTCAGTAAGCTTACATAAGTTGGCATCAGGATATCCTTTAACGTTTTCATCCTCATCAAGTCTCAAGAACACGAAACAAAAGCTAACAACATGAACAATCCGTTAGCGTAGTTTTGTGGGAACCATGATTCAGAATTTCTTTGAAGGAAGACTTTTCTTCCATAACATTTCTCTTTATTAAATGAGAGTATTCAAAGTATTTCATTAGCCCATTTCGGAGTTGCCGTTTGCCTCTGTTTCAAAGCAAGTCTTCGTGCGAAATCATTCAAATGGAAATGATTCGATTTGGATGGAAATGCACAAGACAGTTTCGCACGAAGACTCGTTTTGAAACAGAGGCGAACAGCAACTCGGAAGTGGGCCAATAATATATGGCCTCCACGAGGGCCTCGATTAACGAACTGAATTAACATTGGCAAAATGGTCTATTCGATAATATTATTGAAAGCTTCTTCCGCGCTGATGATAATTAAACGATGCATACCTCTTCTGTAATTTAGGTTACCCCGCTCAAATTCAGATTAACAATCGAGCTTCTTTTCATACTTCGCTGCGAAGAATGTTACGTAGTCAGACTTAAGTCATTTATTTTCTCCAGGCTATCGACTTGGGACGACAAGAAGGCAATCAAACAGCACCTTATGGGACAAGCGGCAAAGGGGCGGCAATGCCAGCGATCAACTCGCCAAAAAGGTATTCATTATCAATTAAAATACACGCTCATCTTGCTCTCATAACTTTTATATGAAAACTTAGAGCGGTTTTCAAATGACTGTCGAAAGTAATGACGCGATTGCGATTGCTACGCTTTGTGATTGGGTTAAAAATCTCGCGCCAGTTTATCAACCAATGAGAAGCAAAACCAAAACCACTCGCGACTTGCTCGCGCGATTTTTCCCGCGCTTTGAGCAAGTTACATGGCATTGCTACGAATTTTGATTGGCTCATTGCACTGTTTGCACCTGGTGTGATTGGTCGGATTAATTACTTTGGTATCGGTCTTACGACACTCAATTGAAATCACTCTATAGACTATCAGTTCAAGCTAATTCGGAAACAAGCAATAGGCAAACTCAGGGAGGAGTTTCAAAATGCAAAGGCCGGAAAAATAGCATTATGGATGGATTTTAGGGTGCATTATTTTAGGACTATTCTGTTCATTCGTATTCAGGTTTGGGAATACACGAATAAGTAGAATAAGGATTTTCAAAAGTGCGGTTATTGGGAACCATAAACAGAGTAGTTTTGGCGCAGTTAAGTTGGACTTTAGCAGGCCGCGCTTGATTTTCCGAAAAGAATGCGTATTGAGAGCATTTGTTTGTCTCTTTTTTTTTTGGAGGGGGGGTGCCTTGAAAAGCTCATTCTTGCATAATAATTTGTTCTTTTTCACAGACTCGAAAACCAATGCTTTGCCCCAGCTTAAGAAGCCCAAAAGCAATGCGTTTGAAAACAAGCATTTCTTTGGATAAAGCCATCAAGAGAAAGGGACACCATATGTCGAAGGAAGACCACGTCAAATCGAAAGAGAGGCAGCTGGAGCACATTATGCAAGTGCTGTCCTCACCAGAGAGACGTTTGAAACTATCGCTGGCATTAGCTGAGATCAACAGAAGATTGGCCGGTCAGATTCTCATCTGGAAAATGTTGCCTTGTGAAACAGGTTAAGGAAAAAAAGTCACGCTCTTTCTGATTGCCAGCCGTAACTGGTCAACATGTAGGTAACTGAGTGATAGAACTACACTGTAATCCATCTGTTGGAATAACAGTCTCGCGGTGCAAGTCTTTGCTGTAGGACTCAGTGTTAATTCTCTAAACCGGGACATCGTTGAATGTATACCAAACGTAGCAGGCACACCTGCCGCGAAATATAGTGCGCTGCTTCTCTAGCAGCGCAGGCGCGTTTTCAAAATGACGCCTCACTTAAAGTCTGCGCCTCCAGTGAACCGTTAAAAGTTGAACGCAAAATGTTTCTGAAATAAATCCGAAATTTCGTTTGGCAGCAACGAAATTTTGGACTCGAAATACCTCCCATAAACAATGAGAAAACTGAGCACTGAAAGTCACAAGTACGTGTACGTAAGCGCTCGTGAATTATTTACTAACCAAGACCAACAACTGACATACCCTGCGTTAGGTTTCGTCGCTTGTGATTCCAACGAACCATAAATTCTGTGAAAACATCCTGGGAATAGAATAGTTTGCGGGGGAAGCGTTATATTCAGGGCTTCATGGTTGACACCTGATATCAGACTTGCATGTACTCGATCTGTACAGTATTGTATATCGTGTAATGTAAATAGACTAAAGACCATTTGGAATAAAGATGAGTAGCCAACGCGGTCAGCTGCTTGGAAGGTTAGTTTCTCTCAAAGATAGATCGAGTTTACTGAGTCTGTTATCGCGGCGAGACTTGAAAGGAACCAGCGCGGAGGCCTTTGCTCAAGGAGTAAGCAGTGTGACTCGTAACAAAGCGAGGTCCCGGATTCAAGTGGCGTTCTTGGCTGAATCGTTCGAAGCAGGGAGGGTACTCCCTTATATGGATATGTGAGGCCCCAAAGGGTGTGGTTTTTAACGATTTTGGTCTGAAATAGGGTATGGTTTGCGCACTCAAGTCTTGAATTGGGTATGTTTTTTTAGAAGAAGCTACTTCTTCATCGTTAGGCAATAAGAACATTAACGAAACCCTTCTCAAATTATTGTTCCAACCGTGTAACAGCTGAAATAGGGTAGGGAAAATCGCAGATTTTGGTCTGAAATAGGGTAAGGGTTTCAGGAAGCGGGCTGCACACCCCCACCCAATTTTTCTGGGAGTGTTCCCCACCCCCCGGGGGCTTAGCGCCAACCCTGCTTCGAGTAACTCGGCCCAGACGACTTGCTGTTGACGCTTTTGCGCAGGAAATTGGAGACATGAAAATGCTGATGAAAACAACATGCAAAGGCAAATCCTTAACTTGATCCGGTCGCCTCAAGTAATGAACAAATTTTCGCATAACCGAGTCAGTAAAATTGATCGACCCTGTTGAATTTCCCAGGCTTGCGTTAACTTGATTACTCTCGGTAAAGAAATCCCAAGCGGTTTTTTTTTTGCCGAGGGTAAATTACACTTACAGAAATCATGTTTCCTGAAGGCGATGTGACCACGAGCATGTTTTCCCTCGCCCACCTCACCTGTTGAAATTACATTGTCTACCATATATCGATACAAATGACTTGGGCGCAACCAGAAGAAGGAACGGACTACCTGCTTTTTGAAGGAATCGTAGCAAAATTGCGACTGTTCCACAATGTACCATCCCTTGCTTTGCCGGTAGAACCCCAAAGCCTTTTGGTACTAGCTTTGTAAGCTCCAAGCCGTGGGTACACGACGGTCTACACGGAGTCTTCAGAGTAAGATTGAGCAAAGAGCACACCATGTTTTGTGTATTTTCGTCGCTCTTTCGTTTTGTTAACAAAGAACCCACATGTGTAAAACACACGAACACGCAGTCAGCAAAATATGTCGACCATGTGATGCCATGACATGTATTTTTTTTTCCCGAGGGACGAACGGAATTTATCATATGCGTAAAGTACGGATATAAGAAGTATTTCGTTCGGAACAAAAATCCTACCAACTAAAACTAGGTATTTTCAGAATAGGCCATCCGTTTCTCAGGAATACTGACAAATTTCACCCGAGCAGCACTAACATATCTCCTCGCCCCCGGTCAATAACCCTATTACGTACCTCTACAGGATGAGAAAAGGACGAATTTTGAGTTCCAGTTATAAATCAGAATTCGTGGTTTGCGTTGCTTAGCCTTTGACGCGCCCTGTGTCGTCTTAGCCTGGTTCCACAGGTTTTTCCTTGGTTTTCGCCGAGGACAAATTTTAGCCGCGAAGCGACGACAACGAACCGTGAGGCGGTAAGAGAAGGAAAACTTCTGGTTTCGATTCCTGTGAATGCCAACTGTCAAACGCTTCAAAATTATCATTTAAAAAACAACCAATGACAATGGCTCTCTCACTTGTTTGTCAGCATTCTCGTCAGCCGTTAATTTTGAAATGTTTAGACGTTAGAATACGATCTACCAATCAGAACCGACGGTCAGACACTGCACCGTAAACATTGCATGCAAGTGAGATTCGCAGGGAGCGAAACCAGAGGTCGTTCCCAGGGTCCTCTCTCTTCCTTCCTCGAGGAAGGAGGAGAGAGGACCCTGGGAACGAGGTTGAGGTTTTTCTTCTTTCGTCGCTTCGATGTTCGATGTCACCGCTTCGCGGCTAAAATTCGTTTGATGAGAGGAAAGGAAAACCTCAGAGACCACGGTGGTGTTGTCTGCGATTGCTGTCAAAAACTCGCGTAACGATTTCGACCCTAAAAACCGAGACCAATTCTAATGCTTCTCGCACGTGCTCGATAGCTATAGCCTCTTTGGCTTCCCAATACAAATCACGTAACCATGCTCTGGGGAATTGTTTCGTTCAAAGATTATCATATTCACGCTGGCAGCAAGAAAAAGATAATGGACAGTTCTTGTGAGTCTGTCAAATGATCTGTATTGGACAATTTGCATTCAGGGCTGAAGAGGTCTCAGTATTCCTGCACTTACCGCCCACTACGAACGCTGCATAAACTACTTGTTTCCAGGCTAAGTTGCAATAATTTCCTAAATCGATGTTTTATAATAGAAAAAGAGCTCTTTTCAAAACAAAACAAAATAAGAACAAAACATTACCAAACACTGGAATACATTAATGGAATAATTTTGTTCTTATTTCTCTTGGTACACCTCATTATCTCTTTCTCGAAGGTTAAACACAAAGTTCTAGGCATTTTCAATCTTTTTCTGCAAGTTCAATACGGGAGGGCAGATGAAAAATGAAAAATCAGTTGAGGATTCCTTCGAATATTATGACTAGAAATCTCCGAGATTTGTCTCATTTTTAACACACTACAATAAAGAATGACAGGTGAAGTAATAAAAGCGGAGAGTGAAAACAAAATAACATTACTTTGAATTAGTCTAATTCCAAGCGAACAAGATACAATGCTTTTCCGCACTTGCCGAAAGACCCCTATTTCAGTATTGACCTCCGGGGATCCATGTCTCTCGGCGATATGTGATAAATTCGCTTCGTGTCGCACACACAGCTCGATAACTCTGTGACGTAGCGCAAAAGGATGCGATTTAATAGAAAGAGTGTCTTTTCAAAACAAAACAATTGAAGCTTGGGAAAGCATTACTGCCCCACATTTGTGCACTTCAGTGTCTCCTTATCGAAGACTAAACAAGACTTATTTTTTTTCTCTCTACTTCAGAATAGAAGCCCCTTTTTTTTTCGACTTTCAGTTAAGAATTTTGAACAACAACGGTTCCAAGAATTAAAAGTTTCAATTTCTCAGAGGTTGAAATTTGTTACTGAAATCTGCAATGCATCAAAGGAACCAAATGAGACAAAACTGAAACCCGACCATGAAGCAAGCAATTCCGGAAAGTAGAACTGAACGCGCACTTGAGAAAGGTTACGTTGCTTTCGAGAGTACTTCCTCTAATAGGGTTAAACAATTGCCACGTAGAAGTAAAATTGAATGAACAAAATTTGCGCATTGAATTATATAAAAATTAAGGCAAAGTAATTGTTCAAAACACCAGTAGTAGATGTCGAGCGCTTCATAACGCTTTCGCCCCAGCATGACCAACTTCTCAAGTTCAAATATGACAATCAACTTGTCCAACTCTGCCTTGGAAAATAAGTCGAAACTTGATATTCCAGACCAGGTTAGTTTCATGTTAAACATTATCACTAACGGCGTAACTTGTCCTTTTACTATTGCGTTGAATGTACTGGTGATAGTGGCCGTAAAAAGAAGACCACGACTCCAAAGCAACGCCAACATCCTCTTGGCCTGTTTAGCGGCTACGGACTGCGTGACTGGTCTTCTGGTTCAATCATCCCACATTCTGTGGATGATCTTAAAATGGCTTGCCATATCCATGGCGAGCGTGCTGATCATTTTCCAAAATTCTGCTCTCCGTTTTGTACTTGTCTGTTCATCTCTTCATCTGGCGTTGATAACCCTCGAGAGATTGGTTGCGATTAAGTTTACGATGCGCTACCCTTTCATCCTTACAAAGAAGAACATGAAGGTGGCTGTGGTCGCATTTTGGATCGTTCCCTTTTTCTCTGAGGTGATAGTTGTTGTGACAGACATAAAGATTGTCGCGAACATTCTGGTGGTTCTGGTCTTGCTTTCTTGCGTTCTTTTTATTGCAATCTCTTACGTGGTCTTGTATCGAGAGACAAGACGACACCAAAGGATGATGGAAACCCAGCAGCTACCTGAGGAACAAGTAAAAATATTTGTCAAGGACAGAAAAGCGCTTAAAACAACTGTTTACGTGGTCGGAGCCGTTGTTTTATGCCTTCTTCCAGCAGCTTTATTCGTACTATTAGTGGTATTAGGAGTAATAACCGCGCGATCAAATTGGTTCTACTTTTACACGCCCTTCGTTCGGACGATCGGAACCTTAAACTCCCTTCTCAATCCATTGATTTACTGCTGGCGACAACGAGAAATGAGAATGTTTGTATTAGGATTTTTAGCCAGGGCCACACAGGCTGTGCATCCGAGGAGTTCCTAAAGTGGATTTTTCTCGGCATTGTGGACCACCGAATTATGCTGGCATTAAATTGTAAAAAATGTATAGTGCACAAATTTTGAACTTTGGACTGAGTAACCGGTTTTCGCACCTGCCTACTGCTTGTATTGGTAACCATAGAGATAGATAGACCATAATCAATCTCACACTTACTTTACTGGTAGTTGTGTTAGGGCGTCTTAAGAATGAAGGATCAGCTTCTCGTTTTCGTGTTCCGTGTGGATAGCCCACGCTCATCGGAGAACACATTCCCACCATATAATTGCAGATACCACGCAGCTGTTTACAACCTCTAATTTCATTGGTTCTAGTTAGGACGCAGCTCTGTTGTTTTTAGGGTCAGGGTTCACTGTTTCTGTTGTTTGTTTGAATGGTTCCATTGTTTTCTGGGCCAATACGTCGGGCTGTTGTAATAGCTGCGTACTGATCCTACAATTGGCTGTTGCCTAATCCCCTTGGGATCTGTACAGCGTGGGGGTCGATCTAAAAATAACTTGAGATATATTACCTATGGAAAAAGGCATGTATGAGGGATGTCCTATCTTCCCCCTTTTATTTTCTCTTGCCTAATATGCAACATGATGGGATGCTAGACCGCGGGCACTTTTGCATCTTCCAAGTCCATGCACCGTCTTGGTTGTATATACTGTATTGTCAAGTGGTATTATTACATTTATACCTCGGTATATACTGTATTGTCAAGTGGTATTATTACATTTATACCTCGGGGCTTTACAGAATCACAATAACCAAACAAGAGTAAACTACTTTTTTTTCTTTCATCTCTTATGAATGAATGAATGAATGACAACTTTATTTAAGTCCCAGTCGTAGTGCTCTACTAATTGGGGAGACTAAAATATAACGTAAAATGTATTCACCTAAGATTTAGTAAAACTAATTTGTAATTAAATACTATCATAATATCATCACCTAAAAGTTATTTAACAACTAGCTACATAGATGAACAGCAAGAACAACGCATACATCCGTCGTCCAGCAGAGAGCTAACATCAAACTTTCTAATAGTGCTTTTAAAGTTGTTTAAAGTTTTTACAGATCTAATATTTTTTTTAGGCAGTTTTGCCCGTAATTTTGGTCCAAGGTAGCGCAGAGAATGTTGACCATATGTTACTGTATTATATCTAGGAATGCTGAAATCAGTTTGTCTTAAGGAATAAGAAGTGCTATGAGTATTAAAGATGTTACTAATATAGGCTGGACATAATCTGTGTTTGACTTTATACATAAGGGTGCATACATCTTGCAGGCGTCTGTTCTTTAGTGTCTGTAGTTGAGCCCTCTTGAGTAATTCTGAGTAGGTCGCGTAGTGATCTTTGTATACAGCCCTTAAACCTCCCTCTTGGAGTCTTTCTATCTTGCGCGAATCGCTGGCTCTACAAAAGTGCCAAACTAATTGGCAATACGTTAAGTAGGGTAGAATCGCTGTTTTGAACAGTACTAGTTTGGCACTTGTAGGAATTAGGTTTCTTAGTCGCATAAGCACTCCTGTCCTTTGGCTGGCCTTCTTACAGATTAAGCTGATATGATCAGTGAAGTTAAGGTTCGAGTCGAGGATTACACCTAAGGCCCGGGAGACATTTGCCTCAACATCCGTCCGATTTTGTCGAACAGCAATGTCGAAACCGTTTCCCACCCCTTTCAACCGCGTAGAAACACGTTGAATCGAAGTGCAATCGATGTGGAATGAGTTTAAAAGCGTTTAAACTTTGCTTCGACGCCTATTCAACATTTCTTTTGTTATCACAAATGTTGAATGACTTTGAAGCCGTTTCCCACAATCTTCAGATTCCTGTCCCCAGAGCCCCGAATGCACCATCGCTCAACAATGTTAGCTATGCGCGAGGACACTAATCGGTCTCTCAAAGACGCATCCATGGTGACAACTAAGGTGAAGTTTTGTTGAATAAAATCTTCACGGTCTGTTGAAACCAT
>BLFK01001094.1:3537577-3562577 GCA_014634185.1 Astreopora myriophthalma
TATAAAAAAAAAAAACAGAAAGGTTTACCAGAAGTGGAAGTTTTTATTTTTTATTTTCTCTCAACGATAAATGGTTCTTCCACGAGCACCAGACGGTTTGTGGACGTATTTTGAAAATGGGGAAAAACGCAGTCTTTTGGACAGCTGGGTCTTACATAATCATGCAAGCGACCAAATTTTTATTTTTATTTATTTATTTTTTGCTTCATGAGGATCTTTGCATCAAATTCCCTCATGTCTTTGTTGAATTAAGTTAATTTTGTCGCAAAAGTAAAAGTAAGGAAACTTGCATGTTTTCTGGTCACAAAGTTTGAGGGTCATTTTTTGTGCGTGCATTCAACGCAAGCAAATTTTCGCTCCTTTTCACTTTCTACACTAAGTTACGTGCATAACCGGCAGGGGCACTGATAATGCTGGATATTTTTTTTAACCTCGGACAGGATTTCCTGCCAAAAAAAACGTGGCTTCTTATTTTCAATTCTTCCGGTGTCAACTGAAAAAGCGAACACAGAACAATCTGTTGACATCTTATGACATGTGCCAACTTCTTCGCCGCAAGGCACTCACCACGCATGTCATACCCGGTGAAACTTTCAAAGGATAAGTAATACGCTCCGGATTTCTCCCGACGTATCTGCCCTCCCCGCCCAACCCCGTAATCTATCTGCCCCCACAACCCACCATCATGTAATTCCTAGAATGGGTACACATGACAACATGAAAGGAAAATTTATGTAAGGATCATCTCAAATTAATCGCGTGGCGAAGTTTATTTTTCATTTATTTATTTATTTATTTTTTCGCAGAGGGAAATAACACTGAAAAACATTGACCATGACCCAGATATTTTGCATGAAATTCCAGCTTGACACGGAGAACGACAGTGCATGCTGGCTTTGTTTCTCGTCTGGCGTGCGCTACTCGTGAACAAGTGACCAACAAACTGGCAGATGATTCATTATCACGTGTTATTCACCGACCAAGTTCCGCCTACGTTCAGGCGGACCTGCATAAGTTTATCCTTCTTTACCAATGAACCACCCGAATTTCTATCAGGTCACTGCACTTTCTTCGTTTCAGTTAAGACGAAATGGGATACCTGGAAGAAGAACATTTTCGCAGTTAGTTTTCATTCAGGGACGAAAACAGTTATTGTAGGTATTATGTTTGTCTTGGTGAACGCCTCCTGTACTGACGTTTGCTTTTTCATTTTTTTTTTCCAGCAAACGGGGATCCGTTCAATCATACACAGCTCGTGATCAATACAAAGAGATCAACAAACTTTTGGCGACAATTTCTTTATTTTGTTAATTATCGGGGTGTCTGGCCTATTGGCCCGTAGTTGGACTTTGCGCTTCAGTTTTAATTCCTCCTGTGTCGAGAAAATATTCAAATGTAGTTAAGTGCGTGGGAGTTAAATTGCGCAGCTTGTTGTACAACATGTGGGTACTGTTCCATTTCAGCATTCCCTTTAATTGAATCTTTCTTAACGGACTCTTAAGTCCTTTGCTTAAAAATAAGAGAGACCCACTCGAAAGAATATTTAGTACCGGGTTTCAATCTCAGAAGTCTGAGAAAACTTGAAACTCGGATCTTGAACAACTTAATGAGCGACCGAATATTAAAACAGGCGTTAATTTTTCAATCTGATTTCTCGCTGAAATGCTGTATTTTCAAAGAATCTCTAATGAGTGTAAGTCGATTGAAAAGATCTCAAATCATATGCGATAGGTGCCCCTTAAAGATGGCGTCCGAATCCGGCCCTTATCGTGGTAAAGCCGCTGTTAGACGTTGAAACTTTTAGCTGAAACTTATCTACAACGGCGCCGCGAAACAAGTTTGACGAAGTAGTGTTACATGGTGAAACTCTTGTTTTTATCACCACTGCGATCGTTGCAGAAGTAGGAAGCGGTAGTTCAAAACGTTTCACGAAAACCGACCATGCTACATGGTGCAACGCCTGCTCAAACATGTTTCGCAGCGCCGTTGCACATAAGTTTCAGCTAAAAGTTTCAACGCGTAACAGCGGCTTAAAATTAGCCAGTGTTGACCTGGCTGAAAACAAGTCATCCATGCTCTTCACTTTATTGTCGCCCGGTCTGCTCATGAGGGTGTAATGTATTTTTGGACCCCGGATCTTTATTAAAGACGCAGAACTTAAACTTACGGCGTTTTCCAACGACTCCATTCCATGTTTTCGTCCCTCTAGAAATACAGGGATTTGCAAAACAAGAATTACTAAGTTTCAGAACTTTTAAGTTGCTTCAGTGAACAACACCAAATGATCTTTCAACCACAAATACCTTTATCGCATTTTATTCACATAACAGTAGACATTAACCTAATATTATCAACAATCCATATAATAACCGTATATGGTCATACTTTGTTCAAATGAGAATGACTGCCAACTCAGAGGACCCATTCCTACAAATAATAATATTATTATATACAATAGTAGTCCACTTTTAATACCACTTAGGAACATGGAACAATAGTTCCAAAAAATCAACATTCCCCAGCTCATCAAAACATGATGCAAATACGAAGAGGAAAATGTGCTTAATCACAATGACAATGTTGAATATATAACATCTTCACATGTTGAAAACAGACCTCTTAATTACAGTTATATTAAATAATTTTTATTCAACTGGGAACTTACAACAAGGAAACGTCTGATAAGTGGTGCAAAACTTGTCATTTTTGAAGACAACATAAGTTTTCATTCCTGGATAGCCCAGCTTCAACCACTTATAAAAAATTTCCAAGTTTTTTGTTTTCTCAAGAAATATAATTCCTTATTGTTTAATCTTGCCTGCAAGAAATTTATTTTCTTACATATTTACAGCAGCAGCTCAATGAAATGAACTGAAGTATATCTACATACACCACATGGCTTCAAAATGTTACCAAAACAATACAAATAATTTGAGCATAATTCCTGGTAGTGTCTGGAATGCCTCATGTAACTATGCATAACCAACAAAAATAAATTTACTATTCTCAACAGAATTTACATCTGTACAGATAACTTACAATTGAATTTATCAAAGCCTTTATATTAATTTATCTGGTTTTAAATAGAATGGTTTGCATTCAACAAACCTTCCCAAAATTTTCAAAAGGCACCATGTCTAATCAAAATCATTTCTGTGGAAATCGTAAGAACATCAGTTACATCACATTTCTTACATTCGCTTGAATGAAGCTAACATTTAGAAAAGAAAAAGCTTATTTATCCAAAATTAATTTCTACAGCAAGTCATTCCTCACTAGGGAACCACAAGATCCCTTAAACTCAAAGTCGAGGAAGGAGAAAATGGATGACCACCGTGGGCCGATACCATGAAAATAGTGTCTAGGTTACCTTGGATTTTATTGGTTCATTCAGTTTTATCTCATTATGTATTCTCTCAGCTGTCTGATACCGCCTCGTGGGCCAGACGACTCGCGCGTTGAATATTCATGTTTACACATTCTCCTCGATAATTGTGTTATTCTGAATGGAAAATATGTTTAGACTCTCCTGTACGGCTTGAGTTAAGTCTTCGATCTTTATATCCTCGGGGTAGCCTCGCATGATTGGATCTTGTTTATTTTCCAAGAAACAGTGTTGGAGTGTTGACACGCTACCTGGTCTGCAAATGCGTAACCAACCCACGGCTTCGCCAGCTGAAAATTGGTACTGCCTGATCAAATAGCAACCGACCAGAGTTCCTGTTCTGCCTAAACCTGCACGACAATGAACGGCCACCGCTCCGTCGCACTGATCGACGATTCTCGTAAACTTCTTAATAATCGCTTTCGTAGGAATCCCGCCATCTTCATAGTAGAGATCGTTGTGAGTGAAACCGTTGGCGGTAAAACAGCGTGCGTCATAAATAAGCCCGTATTTCATCATGTTGTCGTCTTTGTTAAGTCTCACAACTCCCTTGACACCGGTCTGCCTGAAATACTTCCTTAGCCGGCTAAATCGACTTGCTTTAACTTCGGGTCTCCTCTGTGGATCGCTCAATGCGAGCAATTTGCCGGGAACGATCCAGTTCAAATCAAAAGCGCGCTCCTCTTGCTCGTATCTGTTCAAGTCGAACTCGTCGAACTTGAAGAACCCCAGGGCTGTTGCCTTCTCAAAACCTTTCAGACAATCTAAGATGTTCAGATTGTGAGACAAATTGCCATTGATATCGCAGTAAGGAGCCAGAGTTGAAGGATGAAAGTGCTGCTCTAGTAAACCGTAGATGTCTTCGGCGGTCACTTTGAGTTGACATATCGCGAAAGCGCCACATAAAAAGACAGACCGCGCTCGCTTCTTTGACTCCACAAGTCCCTCGTTAGCAGTGGTGTACAGTACAATCTTCTTCGCGACTGGGATCATGTGAAGTTTAGTGTTCACGAGGCAACAGAAACGATAAATTCCGGCCAGATTCGAAGGACCAAAGAAAGGTGTGTCGTAAAATTTACAACCATCTAGAGTCCAATCGTGGTCCACGCTAAAATAATGATACGATGCGTTGTTTCGCGGCTTACAACTCACAGTCACAAAGTACAAACGATCCTTAACCACTTCACAAGAAGTCATGATGTTCCTGTCCCACATTTTCGTTTTCGTGTCTTTCAACCACGAGGAATCAAGCTACGCTGCCCGTCGCTGAACCAAAACAAAGAGTAGAATAAACCGTCGTCGTGGCGAGCTAACATGCAGTCATTCATTCATTGCTGTGTAGCATTTGCATAGCACGTGATAACAACAAAATTGTGATTGGTTCAAAAGTGCGCGGAAAAGTATATTTTATTTTATTAGCCAATCACAGGGAACAAGGAAACAATAAAATAGGTTCCTATATTCCAAAGTTCATGCCAGAGGAATTTGGCGCGAAAGCAGGGATTATATTTTGGAATTAACCTACGGGCAATATCACGTTTCTTCTTTACAACGTGATCTGACAAGGAAGTTTTCGGCCACTGCTCGTCACCTTACGGGAAATAAACATTAAGGCTTTAGTCGCTTTTCACTTTCGTCAAGAAACAGCCAGGCCATCAATGTTTTCATTCAAATTGGTCAATCAAACATTGAAATTACGTAATGAAAAAAAATACCTGTTATTTTTTCCTCAGTTCCGCGTCTCGTGACTATGACGCTGGCGAATATATTTTGGAACATTCCTCGTGATACTAGACTGCGCTGGCAAACAGGATTTAAATATATGTCAGGAGAGGAAATGCGGTTAAGCAGGTATCATCACTTCCAACTGGAAGTAGCTCTTGAAGAGATTTTATTCTTTTTGTTAAAGTTGATTTGTTTGGCAAATTATGACAGTGTGTGGGCAAATTATGACAAACGCCATTCTCTTGACGCATGAAGTAGTCTGTGGAAATGGAATTCACTCTTGTAAGGAATAAATAAATGAAGTCCAACATTAAGGAGTCGTAATTGCAAGTAATTAACAATATTTAGTCACGCTAGTAAGTACAAACGTAAAACCTATCGCATTTTATCACGTAAGCAAACCACTCAGTAGCTACCTGATTTTAAACCCGTTCAGAGACTTTTCTCGATAAATGTAGGAAACGAACCTACGTGAAATTTATTTCTAACCACAAAATCCAATTTGGTCATTGCTTCTTCCTGTGCCACTGTGTGCCCCAGATTTTGAGCATTCTCGCGTTCATGCATTCAGTATGAGCGTCAGTTTGGCTCCGGTAGAGCGTGAAATGTCCGAAGTCTTCTTGGAAACGGACAGCGGAAGAAATAACCGAATATGCGTTTTGCATAGTTACGATATTTAAAACAACAACACTTCTAAAATCAAGACTTCTTGAATCTCCAGGACGATTACGATAAGGATTTTCATCTTCGTAAAGTTTTCGCCTTAAGTTTCCGTATTATCTAAAATAATTTTTTTTAATGTAGGGTCATGAAAGCAATGTCGGTGTCAATGAACATTTGGTGTTGCAACGAACTCAAACGCATGAAAATGAAAACACAATCCGGATTAATCGGCAGTGGATGGTTGTCAACTGCACGAATGAGCAGTAGGCCCGATGGAAAGCTTTTAGGAACAACGCGCAATTCTTTATATTGGCGTTTTGACCTTTCAAGTAGTAGTAAGTGGGACAGGGGTGGTGGGAAGAATGAAGAAAAGTCTTCACAAGCCATGCACGGCAACGATTCGATAAGAATTCACGTATCTCGAATGAAAACAACTTGAAAACAATTTGAAATTTAGGAACTGAAATTGCGTCTTGTAGACTGGTGCTTGTTGATGTCCACTAGATCAGCATGTCAATATAGACTAATGGACTCGGCAGCCTCCTCTGGGTCAGCCAACTGACAAGATAACAATCTTATCCATTTCTTTGGGACGTTTGAGGCGGGAAGATTGGATGTTGTTACCTAAAAGATAAGAAAGAATCCAATCGTATGATTATTTGAAGCATTGAAGTCTTATTTGAAATGAATGAAAGATGCGTCTGCTGAACTACAGACATTTTCAGCCATGTTTTGTCACCCAGGGCAAATGCATGGCACTTCAGAGTTCACAGTAGAGTTTACAGGACTTTACAGGTTTCAGTAAGTAAACATTCGACATCGAACAGTCAAAAAAGGATATAAACATCTGCTGAATTCCTAGTTATTACCAGTTACCTAGCACTGTTTACGGCCGAGAGAAACTTCTGCTGGCAGCCGGGAAGGTCAACTTTTACAAAGCCTGTTAAGGTCGGCGTGGCAAGCTAATTAAGCGGGATTAAGATTAATTATAAAAGTAAATGCAAGGATACACGCAACGTAAAGTCAAGAACTCCTCGGAGTTATTCCAGCCGAGAGAGGCTATTTCATTGTAAGCTGAGAATCACATTTCACCTTGAAGAACACTTTACATTTCTCGAGCAAAAACTGCACTTTCAGCTCTGTCAACTGAGGCACCGACCAGTGAACCAAATCCATTGCCTGGTGGGGAAATCGAATAACAATAAAGGGATTTTTTTATCATGTATGATTTCTCTGCGAAATCGTAGCCAAAGTTAATTCCATTTTGTTGCCTGTCGCATCGGGCTAATTAGCTTTGAGGAGCTGGAAATCAGTGGATGACAGGTTCTGGTACATAGTATCAGTACTAGTCGATGTTTTTCTGGTTTTGGTTACCGCCATTATAACCTGGCAAGAAAATTAGATAACCCGTTGCAAGCAAGAACAAACAAGGAAAAGAGATGGAGACATAAAATTGCATGTCTGTTAATCCATTTTCAGGGGCTCATCCTCGTACTTGGCATTGGCCCGGCACGCCTTGTCGAAATGTTGCAAAAGCCCGGCTTAACCCTTGACATTTTTTAAACAACTCCAGTTTTGTTGTGGAGAAAGCTGCCTCTGTGTAATTCTATCCAGTTGTAGAAATGTATGCCTCAGAGAATTCATATTTGCTTACCATAGTCTGGCTAGGACTGTTGTCCCATGGGCCCTTCAGTTCAATATGTTTGTTTGTTTGTTTGTGCCTTTATTTAGTCTTGGAAAAATGAAGGAGGTGCATTAGTTGGGCCCACCGGCCTGGATCCAAATTCCTTAATGTGCCACAGAGATGGATCGAAGTTGGATTCATCTAGAAACGTCTCAACCGACACGCTATGCCATGGCGAAACGCGACTTGAGGCAAAGGCAGAATTAAGGGCTCATCGCTGACAACCGGCACGTTCACGCATGCTTGAGAGTTTTGACAATTTGGATGAACGCCCTTTGAAATTGCCCAAGGGCAACGATATAACAGAGTGTCGACTGGCTTTCGTGATTTCGTGAATTTTTGGTATTTAATGAAGCCTTTACTGACATGAAAGTGGACGAGGAGCAATTTTTGGAATATAAAGGCTCGTGCAAACGAACGCAACATGTTGGCACAACATCACCCCAAAATTGTTGCGCTCAACAATGTTTTCACATGATATTGTGCCAACATGTTGCGTGCGTTTGCACGGGCCTTAATACAGTCAACTTGGCCAATATTCAATATCACAGAGAACGTTTACTATCTGGTCCCCTTTGTCTTCCTAAGTGACACACTGCGCACTGATTGATTTGATTGAACGAGGACGAATGAGTCAACTAGCGAGGAAAAAGTTACGCTGTCAGTGATAGAGGACAATGAGTATCATGATGCATATAACGAGGACTGCTTGGACCAAAAGGTTAACGCTAATAATTTACACTTTGAGTGCTCTTTGTCCTCTCTCGTGCCCGACGCGTTTAGTGGTGAACAAACGAGAATTTTATTTTTGGAATGCATACAAAGTTAAAGGTTACCGCAGAAAAACTGAAAGCACAAGACCTCTCAGAACTTACGTAGTTCTTTTCAGTTTGTCAGTAATGTTTCTATCATTTTAATCTTTGAAGTTACATGTCAAAATTATCCCTGGAGACAATTGCCCTTTCTTAGTTTAGGTAGCCGGTTTTCTTGAAAGGTACCCAAAAGCAGCACAACAAGTTTCTTTTACGGCTCATCGATTCAGCTGTGACTTACTTTGCATCGGCACATGTCCTCTGCGCACTTTTCAGTGAGCCTACAGTTGTCGATGGTTCCCGTGTGATCAGAAAGAGAGATTCCAAACTCATACTGGGTCTTGATTGATGAACCACTTCCTGACTGCACAGATGTAGCGCACTCTGGGTTTGAACATACCTGGCTGAGAAGGGCTACCCTTTGGTTACACACGGCACTTTCAAAAGAAACAAAGAAAAGCGCTTATAAACATCACCGCTTAGTCGGTTGTCATGCATGGAGGAAAGATTTCCGCACAGCTCCCGACATTAATTATACATGCATATTCATGCTAACCATCTTCCAAAAAGAACGAGGGTGAATACAGTTTTGTTTTAATATGCCGGCATAAATGATAAATGTTACAGCTGTGCGGAAATCTTGCCTGCATCGATTCGACATGTTCAACCAAGTTTCAAGTGCAAGTAAACCGGTTTCGGTAAGACTTAGTAGGATGATGTAGAAAAGGCAATAACTTATTTATCAAATTAGGCAAATAGTCTCCCGCACTCGGACCGTACGGGTGCTTCTCGAACTACTTTACCTAAGAAAAATGGGAGACTGCTCCGGTACTTTTTGAGGTGGAAAACAAATACGAAATCTGGAAAATATGCAATGACTCCATCCGGAGAAACAGGGGGAAAAACGATAACTACAACACCGTGCAAACAAAGTATTGCTAGCTACAGCTTGCACAAAAAAGATCCTGTAAAATGATATATTATTGAGATTTGTTTTGATTAAAAGCTGTGAAAGCAAACTGACCACCGAGACGCAACCATAGGCTTCTCCTCCCTGTCAATGTTGAATGAAGTCACAAACGCATAAAGAATACCGAGTGTTGGGAATTGCTGTGTATTGGCGTCCAGGTCTGCCATTAGCTGTTTGAGTTGTTGTATGTTGTAAACATCCTTTATGTCGTCCACTAACGAAAAAGGAGAAATTTTAGAAGTACAACGGCTCCAAAACGGTGTTACCCTTTAGTTTAAACCGACCCTATCTGTCGGTACGTTGATGGTTATATTAAAAGCAAATGTGCCAGTAAACGAACAAGCCTATGACTTAATAGGTTAAATTTATTGAACGAAAACATCAACCGACCTACTGACACACACGAACTAGGAATTGCAGCGAGTCACTGTACATATTCGCATATGTATCAGGGTGCAACTCTCTTAGGAGGCAACTAATTAATACTTAAGATATTTATTTCTGCCAAAGTTCTCTCTCATCTTCTAATTTATTTGGTCTAAAGTCCTAACAGACTGCTTACTATAGTCACCATTTTCTCGTGGAATTCATTTGGTGTTTTTCGGAATGAATGCGATTTCAAAAGCTAAACCGTTAAAGTAAACGCCTCAGTCTCTTGTGGTCTTTTCTCTGGCCATGACTTCTATGAGGTAAACACGCGACATAAAGCCTGAAGAACGCGCCAGTCGATCTCAGTTCGATCTCATTGGTCAGCTTTGTCATGTCATGATACTATACTATACTATACTATACTATACTATACTATACTATACTATACTATACTATGCTATGCTATGCTATGCTATACTATACTATACTATACTCACGGTTAAGACCATGCTTTGATAATTCGGGGTTGTTTAAAGGGTCACCGTCTAAAAGTTCTAGGGATTGTGCATAGTTGTAAAGATATCGAGCTTCCATGGTACCTGTAAATAGAGAAGCAGTTCTAGAAGTGCTTGAATAAAACAAAACCGAAAAAGATCCTATACACTTCTCAGTTTTGCGTGCTTTGGAGGTTGTTTCACAAAATATATAATAAATTCATAACTTGCCAAAAGGACGATGGTCTGTTTCGGGTGTTATTTTTCAGTTATCTGTTAGGAGAGTCGTGATGTTATTGTTGGTAAAAACAAACAAACAAACAAAAAAGATCGCCTGTTGTTTTGATGTCTTTATTTACCAATTTCCTGCCGGTGTAGTTGGTTGTTTTCACCGGTTCGGTGGAGTGCGCGCTAAATCAGTGAAATTTCGTGGGTCTTTCTCGGGGTAGAGACATTGACGTAACACAAAGAAAACAAAAGAGCAAAAAGACATGAAACAATAACCCAGGGTTTTCATTAAGAAACGTAGTAGCAGGAGAATAGTGTAAAGTAACAGGAGATGGTGAGAGAGCGAGCGAAGCTCGGTCCCCTCTAGGGGGCCATGCCATCAAAATTTAGCCGGAGAATTCTGCATAGTAGGCGGAGAATTCTCCGATCTCCGATGCCTAATGAACACCCTGATAACCCAACCCTAAGACGAGCTAACGAAACAAAGAAAACGTTTCACAGGATTTTATACGGAGGTAAAACCGATTTTCTTGGGTAGTATTAGCACTATGCTTTGAATAACCATTGACTTTGATAATAATTAACACCATTGTTAAACTTACTTGGATTAGCAGTTATGATTGTTTTGTGATCACAAGTAGCAATCATGCATTTTTTAAAGTCATCAAATGTGACCTTTACATCTGCAAGGAAAAGAACTGTGGAAAGAGACGCTCCCGTTAGAAATAAATTAGACAATTATTGTATCTTTTCCTGAGGAAATGCTAAGAGTTACCGGCCGAGACATCGGCTATGGCTAAAGAGCTTCAAACACACCGACTCTTCGAATAGGTTTCACTAATTTCTGAAGCAGAAGAGTATGAAATTACAAAGGCTGATGAACTTAGACGCAAGTATATAGGAGTCCGCGGAGGCATTCCGCCCCCCCCCCTCCCCCAAATCCCGGAAACCAGACCCTCGGAGGTTCATTGGTCCATTTTCCAACTCTGTGAAGAGGGAAGGTTACATCAACTTTTCTTCAAGTTATACATACTATTGGCGAGGCGAGAATACATGAATTGACACCCACAGGAGCCCATAAGTGTGCGCGTCTATATGTCGCGGTTCGTGCCACCAGCACAGGAGTAGAGCAGGGACTAGATTCACGAAGACCTCCTAAGCTAGGATATTTCCTAAGTATTTTCTTATAAAAATGGCACTTTGGTGACTTTTGTTAGGAGACAATTCATAGGAAATATCATACCTCAGGAGGGCTTCGTGAATACGGCCTCAGGTTATTTTTGGTTTTGAACTGCGGAAAACTTTCATTACCAACCTCACTGAAGAGAGTGCTATGAGAAATACATGAAAGATATATTATTCATAATATATCTTTCATATATATATATCTTTCATCTTTCTCATAGTACTCTCTTTGGTGGTTGGTTGATTGCATCTCCGATATGCCTTAATGTGACTGCGCGATACAATTAAGAGTCATATGGTTATCGGAAAATTGGACTATGTGACTGTGTGATACAGTCGTAGTCTATACCCACATTTCACCCTTGCTCGCCACAGAGTCTCCAGTAGCTCAGTGGTTAGAGCATCCGTATTAGATCTCGGAGGGTCGTGGGTTCGAATCCCGTCTGGGGCTCGGATTTTTTCGACAACCTCACTAAGGTATGGTAATCAGTGAAATAACTGTGTAACTGATACGTAATAAGTTCTTACTGATGTCTTTAGGCATCCAGGTTTGAGCTAGTTCTATTGTGCCCTCGTCCCACCTAAAAAGAATGGAGAGATTGGATCTTTTAAAACTCACATTCGCGTATGAACCATAGTTTTCCAGGCCAGTCGTGATATTCAGGTAATATACGAACTATACACACTTACATGACAAGTGGGAAAGAAAGGCACGTTTCATCAAAGAGCAGCACCTCGCATCTTTTCACATGTTTTCTTGTTTTGGTAATGATATCTTTTGTCTGCCCAACCTACGGAAAAGACGTGCACTATTCAAAGTGGACACCCTTTCAGAAACTAAGAGTTGGGAGCTAAGTTGATGGACCATCACTCGCAGCTATGGTTGGAACTGTCTGGCCAAACAATTAAGATTTCTGCAATAATGTATTCATTAATGATACACGTTTTAATGAGAGTGGGATACCTGAGCCCTATCGACGGTATCTGCCAGCTGGAATGAACAGTGTGGTGGCTTTTACTGAGGGAGGAAAACCCGGGAACCCGAAAACCAACTCAAACTCAGCCCACTTTTGGCACCACTGGGCCACATTGGTGGAAGGCGAGTGCTGTCACTGAAGAAAGCCCCATCGCGGCCTGCTCCCTCAAGTGTAGATAACAAGCTACTTACAGTCCTGACTACAGCTTGAATGTTGACATGTTCTCCATGTAAATTCTGATCATTGGCTATAATGTCTCCCAAGGTGTAGAAATCGTCGCTGCTCTTGATCGGTACGTGTGATATATTGTCAAACTCACTTGTGCCCCAGCCACTGAACAAGCTTATAGAGGAATGCATCTCACTGATATGTAACTGATAGGGACTGTCGACAAACAACAACACGTTAGTGGCGAACTTCTTGGACACAACACGACTTAAAAATTATTCTACGAGGGCGCGCTGGATAAGAAGTGATAGATAACCAGCGAGGCGCTTTCAATCATTTTATATCCAGCAAGCCCGAGTAGAATAATTCTTTTATTAGAAAATAATTGTTTTCTTAAAAACTCAGAGCTACAAAAATGTTATCAGCTCCCTTTATTGCTGACGCGTTCCTTGACCATATTAGGTACAGCAGGTATATATAAACAATAGCCTCCATTTGGCGCGAAAATATCCGAGCATATTTTTAAAGCCAAATTGAGGCTAGTGTGTTTATTATCCTTCAAATATTTTCGCGGTTTGAAGTTTTGGAAAGTGGGGAATATCACTTGGGGAATATTGTCGGATATTCCCCAGTTTTAGCTGAGGTATGTCCGGTCACGTGACGCATTTAGACCAATCGCGTGCGAGCGAAAATATTTGACGGATTATAAGAACTGATAGCCTGTGTCCGGCGAGCCAATGAAAATGCTGGAAATCTGATATCCGCAGTTCAGTTTTTAATAAAACATAATATCGGAGCTTTTGATAACTGCTAAGAAATATATACCACTGTTCTTGCAGTTGCCATTAGATACCTTGGTGTCCATGGTCTCCACTTTTGTTCTGATTCACTGTTTTGTTTGCTTAGGATTTGTGGGTTTCGTACTTCCACTATTGAAGATTCAAAAGAGAAACAATTTATGATATCATATTTCCGAAACAACTCAATACGACTGATATAAACTGAATGTATATCTTATCCCTCATTTTGTTTACCAATATCGTTTATTCTGAATGACTTAGCGAGGCTATCGATAAAATTTTCACTTCCCCAGCAATTGACATTAATGAAGTCAATCGGCGAATCTCTTAGCGTGAAAAAGAAGTGACATTTTTCTCTCCCTGGGTCTATAAAATAAAAAGAAAAATATATATATTTAACAGTTTTCTGGTAAAATCAATTCAAAAGCTTCTAACAGTGTATTAAATAGCTTACTCTTCCTGTCCGGGAAAGAGTGAACCGGTTGTTTGGCTATCACAAGTCCCACTAAGTTCTTTAAGTGAAAGAGAAAATAAATTCAAAAGTTAACACAAATATAAGCTTAATTACAAAATTTTAACTGAAAATAAGAGCAATATAATAAGAAGTTTGAGCCGAAATTTTACGAGTTTCTTTTACTTACGCAGTTGTTCATTCCGTGACAGAGCTCGCGGATGGAAGTTCGTCCACTGAATGTTTCTCCTCCGGCAGCCGAAAAGCCTGTGCCGTCGGGCCAAGCTGTTTGTGTACCGAACCCGTTAAAAGTCATCGCGTTTTTCAGGTAAGGAAGATAGAAACTAGACTGTAAGCTTAAGTTTAGTTACTTCTTTGAAAGGAGGAAAATAATTTTGGTAAACAAATTTTGCGCGGGAAAAATCAAACGGCGGACGCGCGGCATCGCCTTACCCATAATTCATTGTATTTGTTCTTTTAAATTTGTTATCAAAGAAATAACCAGATATTTACCTCTGGCATAAAAAAAGACGTTATATACAATACAGGATAATTAAAATACAAAAGATGGAAAATCGAGGTATAAAGAACGGCACAGAAAATTGAGAAATGTTTACAAAAAGCTTGCAATCTTGAACTGGCCAAGGCGCAACAAACTTTGCGCGGGAAAAATCGCTGAAGAGAGCGCGGGTACCTATTACCCATAATTCCCTTGTACAAAATTCACATTACGCATGTGTGAAATCAATGGCGGATGCTTGGTGGAAGAAGATTAGAAGAAGACAAGTAAGAACGGAGAGTTATTTGGGGAGAATTTTGGCTATGTGACGCTCATTCGTCGACACAAATCAATGGCTACACGGTATGCGTGGTTTTAAATTACATTAAACTAATAAAAGGCAGCGTCTTCACGGTGGTTTTTGCCTCTGTTGCGCTGTAGACTTGAACGACTTCTGCTGTTATTGGACACCGGCTCCACGGCAGTGACTCGAAAAGCAGCAGCCCAGCAGCTTGGAGAGGTGCAAAAATTACATCCCCATGAACTACAAAATCTGCTCAACAGGGTAAGACTGTAACTCCAGTTTAATACAAACAGAAAATACTCTAAGCTGCCCCAAATAGGTAATCACTGGGTAATTAATTAATTTAAGAGCTTTAAATTATTAATTTAGGGTTAATAATAGAGTGGTCTTTTGCTATTTTGAACACTTATGGGGTAGATTAAATTAGAGAGTTAAACAGTTTAATAATAATAATTATTATTGTTTGTCTTTTATGTTGGTGTAAATTTTAATGACCTGAATAGTGAGGGAATGGGGGTGGCTTCGATCTAGGGCATTGTAATTTTTGCTGCTCATTTATTTTTTAATTTGCTGCTTTAATGTATTAGGTGCAAGTGTTTCTCAAGAGCAGCAACTGGGATACAAGGATTGCAGCTGGTCAAGCGATTGAGGCCATTGCCCAGAATGTGCCCCAGTGGAATCCAGCTTCCACACAGAAAATCAAGGGTACGTGGCCCTCTTCAAACCGTCATTAATTTTCTTTTCTCTTGCATACTTGTTTAGCTAATCCTTGCTGTGTCAAATCAATATGAGGTTTAAAGCAACCAGGGTACAATGTTGAGCTTTTAATATAAACCTGGACTGGAAATTATGATGATCTCAAGCAGCTTTTGTGCTGATTTATCACCTATACTTATGCATCTGTTGTCACCTTGAGGGTGTTCAGTTGTCTAGATTGTTTTGTGAGGTCAGCTTCTTCCACTCATGTCTAGTCACATCAGCTCTTACCCAGGTGTCCATTGTCATTTTCTCTCCCTTTCAACCTTACACTGTACAGCACTGTACTTTAAGAGTTTTAGACCACAATCATGTTCTAGCTGGGACCACTTCCCAGTGTAGACTTTGAATCACTTAGACATTACATGTACATTTACATGTATGAATAGAGTTGTATGTTATGTAGTCTATCAACTAAAGACACTTTCTGTTTTCCTTGTATGTATGGCCACTGTCAAACTCAAACAAGACCTTCATTTTTCTTCCACCATAGGGAAATTTAATTGTTATTAGTGCTGTAAACTGGTTTTTACTGGCAAAGCTTTTACATTGTTTGAATTTTGAATTTCTGAAACAGTATCAAGTTAATAATTTTTCAATCTCTCTTTAGTGGAGCCTGTAGAGGATGATAAAGAAGAAGGTAGCAGTGACACAGTTGGGAGTGATTTGTTGGAGTTTTCCAAGTTCGATATTAATCGTGTATTAAAGCATGGAGAGCGGCTGGTGGGATCCTCAGGGGCTGAGTATGACCTCCCTGATGAAGATCTTGCAGGTATAAGTTATTAAACTCCTTCTTGTGTGATATACTTAATGATATAGCTTGTTGTTGAGATTTGTTACATGGTGATAATGATGTATGTTACTTTTGTTTATAAACTTATCCCTTTAACATGTTGTTTTTTTGAATAATATGTAAAGTCATGTTGCAGGTAAAAATTACATCAGGTAAAAATAATAAATATTCAACCTAGTTTGATTCGAAATTTCCTTTTGTCTTGTTCTTGTTATCATACATGCACGTAAGACACAAAGAAATTACAAATCAAACTAGCTTGAATTAATTTTTTCTTACAACAGTCCTAAATACATAAAAAAAGTCGATCTATTTTTTTCTCGGGTTATACATGTAGGCACACTGACGCCAGTGGCACATGTGAGAACACTTTGTCTTAATGCAAAGTAATCATTTCCTGTTGAATTTGTAAATAACTTCTAGGTCTTGAACCAAGGGAGAGGTTAATTAGACAGCAGAAGCTTCTAAGGAAACGTCTTGGCCTAGATATTGCCCCTGGTATAGATGTTGGAATGGATAAGTTATTTGATGATGAAGATCTCTTAGTCAGTGTTCATGAGGTCAAAGGAAAATCCTTGAGCAAGCAAAAATCATTCGAGGTTGGTACATAATTTTAGCTCCAATAATTGTCACGGCTGTAACTGCTGTTATCTTCTGTACACATGCTGAGGCAAAAAATTAATAGTATTCCCTAGTACAGTATCTAAAAGTACAGGGTTCACACGTGCCCTGAAAGTCCTTGAATTTCAAAACTAAAAATTCAAGGCCTTGAAAGTCCTTGAAATTTGTTGCTCACGGCATCTAACCCAGATTGTCAAGTGGCTAATATGACGAAAGTGTTTTGGGCAAAGAAGTAACGACACAAAATAGTAAAAAAGACCGGTAAAAACCTATTCCATTGGTTTGAGTTTAGACTGCATTGAGTTCTTGAAAAAGGAAAATTTTATCCTTGAAAGTTCTTGAAAGTCCTTGAAAAGTCATTGAATTTTTTATCCCAAAAAGGGTATGAACCCTGAAAGTACAGTAAAAAAATTAAAGAACCTTATTTATGCATGGTGATATTATTTAAAGGTTTGTGAACTTGTGGGGACTGTATATAGAAAGTAACAAATCAAATGAACAGAACGATGTTAAGAACCCAACTGGAAGGAGGAACCTAGTTGGCTATTCACAAAGCATGGTGGAGTTGAATTCGAGGTCACTAAAGACAAATCCAGTGGATGGTTAGAGTGAGATTTGAACCCGCAACATCCACACACAATTCCAGCACCCTATCCACTGGTCCTTGCTGCCTCCTACCTAAGTATTGATTCCAAATAAAATGTATGTTTTGAGTGTCTCAGGTGTTTGAGACTTTTGACAGATCTAGGAGGCCCACTTTAACAAGTGGGTTTAATATTTCTCTGTGGTGAACAGGTCTGAATTTTGTTGTTGCTCTTTGTTAAAATATGGCATTGAAAATTATGTCTACCACTTTTATTCTTTGTAGAGTGCTGCTGAGGTGGTTGCAGCAGAGATAGCGGCAATTAGTTCCTCGTCAATGAGCTCACGCGAAAAGAACAGAGCGATCAGAAAAGCCAAAATGTTGGCCAAACAAAGATCAAAAGATGCATCAAAAGAAGGCGATTCTCTCCAGTCCAACAGGTGAGGTATTGCTCTGACATTAGATGCCAGCAACTACTGTAGCTGTAATAATTATGCTTTAGTCCTTACATCTGCCAAGCAGAGAAAACCGTATTTTTTTCACTGAAAGGTTGGAATTGTGTTCCCTTATTTACCCTTTGGCTTTTGTTTTTCTCTTCATTTCTACTTGTGGTAGTACATACATGTATGCTGGTTGTCACTTTGATGTCTGCAATCTTGTTTTAGTATTGATGCCGACATGGACACTGAGCAAGGACCAGCTTCTAAGAAACGCAAGACTGCTAGTGTCATCGTTGATCAACCAGCCGAATCGGACAAGATGTTAGTTGATCAAGTTACTGATGTGTCGGCAACATTCGAAGAGGTATACCAAACCTTGAACAGTGGTTGTACCTTTTTTATGTCAATTTATGATATAAGGAAACCTATCAGTTGAAGGTTGGATGCCAATGATTTTGTTTATTTTTGTTTTCATAGTCAACTGAATGGCCATTTGAGAACTTTTGCCTGGAACTTTGCCAGGACCTTTTTCACCAGTCATGGGAGGTTTGTTACTGGCTTTCCTGTCTATTTGAATTTAGTGAAATACTCATTTAACTAAGTTGACCACCACGAGTGTCATGGTCATAATTTTTAGCATTCAGTGTTTTAGCAGTCATCATTTTAGCATTCAGGGTTTATATTGGGCGGTGCTGTATGTTCATGTTCATGTTAATTGTCACCCTTTAAAAATATAGTTGATTATACGATCATGTTTCTGATCAGTAAGTTACAGCAGATGACATAATTATAGCACTTATAAATAAATAATTGGCTGATTGTCGGTTCCTTCTCAAGGGTTGTACTCCTCACTTTTTCTGAATCGTGATGACCCATTTATCTCCTGTATGTGTGTATTTATTCACTGAACAGAAAATTTATCATCTTGCATTTTAGGTGCGTCATGGAGCAGCTACTGGTCTGAGAGAGATAATTAAAGTTCATGGAGAAGGAGCAGGGAAGAATTTTGATGCTTCGCATGAAGAGGTTAGGAAAACTCTACCATGTTTGGCATCATTCAAGTGGCTCTTCTCGCTTTTGCCGATGTGTAAGAAATATTTTAATTTGGGGAGATATACTGTACTTACCTATTGATTTTATTTTTGATAGGGAATAATATGAAATGTCATAATTATATTGGAACTGGGGCTATATATGAAGTGTTTATGATACTAGCGTGATCATCTCGGAAAAGAGAGCAACTTAAGGAGTTGCAAGAAAGCCTGAAAAGTATCTGGGCCTCAAGGGGACTTGAACCCGTGACTGTATGATGGCGCTGCGCACAAAAAACACATATTTTTTGTAGTACAGTTGTACGTTCATGGGTTTGAGTCCTGTTCAAATCTGGGTTTTTTTTCAGGCTTGTTATTGCATCTGCTTAAGCTCACATTGCTGTGATGATCATGCACAAATCTTATATAAACATGATACATTTCTGGATTGTTTATAATCAATCATTCCATGTTAAAAAGAAAAAGTACATTTCTGTACTCAGCTTCAGATTCAGAACAGGAAGTGGCTGGAAAACATGTCTCTGCATCTTCTTTGTGTCATGGCTCTTGATAGATTTGGGGACTTTGTGAGTGACGAGGTAGGATTCTTAGTCCCTAACCAAGCAATGCTCTTATACCTGCTATGTGACTTCACGACAGTGCCAATTTTAAGGTACATGTAGGCGGCTGCATGACTTTTGTGAATCCTAAAATAATTTTATTTACAGGTTGTTGCTCCTGTTCGTGAAACTTGTGCTCAGACAATAGGCGTGATCTTGAAGCATACTGACGCCGAGAGTGTTAAGAGGGTAATGATGGTGCTGTTGACACTACAAGCTCAGGAGGAATGGGAGGTGCGACATGGAGGACTGATGGGACTCAAGTATCTCTTGGCTGTGAGACAGGTTAGGGTTACTTTCTTACTACTGAATCGTTACAATGACTCAAGCCATCAGATTTCAGTTGAAGCGAAGAAACCTCCGCCAACTCAAACTTTTTGAGAGAGACTTTTTGAGGCTCTCTAAATTGAGTTATCAGAGATGAAATTAAACATTAATTTTCTTCAACAGGATTTGACCAAAGATTTGCTGCCACTAGTGTTAGATCCCATAGTTTCAGCTCTCAAGGACAGTGATGATGATGTTCGTGCGGTTACTGCATCTGCCCTGTTTCCTGTAGCAGAGTCCTTAGTGATAATTGCACCTAATCGTGTAAGTGGTAGAACTTAGGGAGAAGCAGTGTGCAGAGTAGGGATGGCTTTTGCAGTGGTGAGCACACCAATGTCGCCCAGGTTCTAATCCTGGACAATGTCCAACCCTTGAAGCTGCGACCACTTTAGGCGCCATGGCAACTAAAATTTTCAGACTGGCGACTTGATTTGAAAAATAATAGTTGCCAAGTTGGCGACCACAGAAAATGGATACTTGAAGAAACGAAAATGATAATCAATATTGTTGTCTGAATTATACTGAAGTGATAAGGTCCTCTCTGCTGATAATGAGAAGATGTCGTTGATATTAATTCAAACAAATGCTTTCATGGGAACCGTAGGATTTCTGCTAAAATATTGTTCTGCTCCACTGAGCACAAGTCAGTTGCCTAGCACGTGACATTTTTCTTAATTTGTAACATGCGATGAGTGAAAGCTTTCAAGGATTTATTGAAATCACAAGAGGCAGCACAATGCACCAAGTGCTAAAAAAACACCCGACCAAAAGCTGTAACCATCCAAGCAAATGGTTGAGCGATGACGTGTAAAATAGTTGATTGACAGGATCATAACAGAATATTATGTAAGTGTAGGACACGCATCTTGTCACATCACCCTCTCAAAATAAAGATGATCATTACTACTTTTATTATTATAAAGACAAAAGGAGAAAGCAACTCTAATGAACTCTAATGTACTGAGCCAGCTTAGTTTTCCCTGTGTGTCTAGTGTACCAGTGTTAACTAGTTTAATTTTGTTAGTTATTTGTTAATGAATGGAATTTAACTTGATATTCTCAGGTGCAGGAAGTTCTTGTGACTTTGTGGGACACCCTGGTTGAACTTGATGACTTGACAGCGTCAACTAACAGCATCATGATGTTGCTGACAGGAATCCTGTCCTGTCCCCCTGTTGCCCAACAAGGAGCAGCAGCTGGCAATGATACCTCGCTCACGACACTTGTGCCAAGGCTCTGGCCTTTTTTACGTCACAACATCAAGTCTGTTCGGTTAGCCGCACTAGAAGCAATTAAAACTCTTTTGGGAGGAAGCCATAAACAAAAGGTAAGGATAGGTAGCTTTATCACGCTTTGAGCAGTTTGAATCCACCTGTAAATCAAGCCCTGTGAAGAAAAATTTTCTAGTTTCCAAGGAAAAGCTCGCTCACACTGTAATACAACACTTGTGTACAGAGGGATTTGCCAGCATGAGCCATTTGTTCTGCTGATTTTCAGATTGGAAATGACACATCATCAGACTGTTTGTGGTTGGCACCGATCCTGCAGGATTCTTTGAGACACATTTACCAAAGATTCATTTTGGAATCAGACGGTGATGTTTTGGAGCTGTCATATAAGGTTGAGTATTGGTTTTGCAAGTGTTCTGTCGGGAGCTAAAAAAAAAAAAACATGAATGAAATCTGCCAGTTTGTCCCATGGTCCTTGATAAACTTGTGTTTATAGTGTAGTCCGTGGGAGTTCATCTCTGTTTCTTAACTTTCTACACACAGGTATGGCATGCATTGCTTGAGAGATCGCCTAACATGCATCTCGGAAGAGTGACTATTCCATTCCTGAACAGCTGGCTTGGTATGATGATGATGCCAGCCTGCACTCCTATTGATCATACAGCTCTTGTACATGCTTTACATAGAACTCAGACCAAGGTACAACTGACTTTTAGACAAATGTTTGTTGATGTCTTATAGCTACATGGTCTCAGATGTCTTTCTTTGCCTCCCCCAGATGATGTGAATCAAATGTAATTGCACAAAACTTGATTGTTTCTTTTTGTTAGAGCGACCGCACTGCAGACAGAGCCCACATGATAAGAGGTCGACCTTCCTCTGAACCTCAAACAGAGGTTATAGCTGGCGCTACACTCGCTGTTAGTGCAGTGGTGCGTGATCAGGCTGTCTTAAAAGCAAGGCTAGCAGCAGCAAGGTAAATGAACACATGGGAGTGTTGGGTTCAAAGGGAGGCCTGTGCAAGATTTTCACTGTTGTGATGAGAGTCATTTCTAGTCTGGATTAACTTACACGAGCAGGATCTATTCCCTCACTTGTCAAGAATCAAGACCCTCAGACTGCCTGTAGAGCTCTTGGACTGGCTTCAAAGAAAGTTAAGAGGTGTTGCCAGTCATATGCAGTACTGTTACATGTACTTTCAGGGTTTTAAAGCAAAAAGCATTCCTTAAGATAAAATATATTTGGTAAGGTTACCCAAGAATTCTCTCATCTTCATGAATTAACAAGTGTGTCGCTAAATGGAGGTTGGGTGCCCGAGACATCCAGGAGCTCTTGGCACTATTGGCAGCCAGCTCCTAGGTGGAGACTGTTTCCATGGCTGGCAAATCCTGGCAACCCAGCCATGAGCCCCCACGCAGCACGGAGGACAGGCACCCGTCACATGGCTAGAAAACAGTGGAAAGGGGAGGAAGGGATGGGGGAAAAATGCTAAATGCTCCACAAACCACTAAAAAAAAGGCTTCACCAAACGCTCCTCGAAAACGCTAACTCTTCCCGCCACAATGCAACACAAAATGTTCTTCGACTCACATGGACATGGAATCATAGAGCATGGGCTAATACAACAAACCACTGACCACACCTGGAACCTAGGTGCTCCTTGTTGTTAACTCTGTTAAATTGCATTTAACTGCATTTAATTAAACCCCTGTACATTTAATTAAACTGCTGCAGCTTGATCCTGGGCTAAGTCTGATTAAAACCTATAGGTTGCCATGGTATTTATCCCAGTTTAGCACAAACCTTGCTTCAAACAACTCGGTCCGGGCCCCAGTTGTTCGAAAGGTGGATAATGCAATCCACCAGATAAATTGCTATGCAGCGGATAGATGCTAGCAAATCCAATTGAGTTATCCAGTGGATAGTGATTTATCCAGAGTGGATAGCGCTATCCACCCTTCGAACAACTGGGGCCTGATGTTCAACTCACCTTTATTGTATCTGTTGCAATCGTTTTTCTTACAGAGCTATTGGCTTGCTGGCCAGTCACTTTGCAGAGTGTTCTGTTGTTAGTGAAATTGAACCTCACCCCTTGACCTATTTGATGCAAACTTTACAATTCCCTCTCAAGTCAACCTCTGGGATCCAGAGAATGTGTGCTTCACTTATACTCTCCGAGTGGGCAAGCTGTCAAATGGTATTTCAATCTTTGAATCTGATTGTATCCTCTCTATACAGTAATAATTGAAGGGCTCCAGGCAAGAATGTCCTAACTGACTTTTGCGTGGTTTTTAATTCATTTCTCAAGATCACGGCCAATTTCCACAGAACCAACTGCACTAAAATTCCCCAGGGTCCAGCAAACCTTTTTTTCCTTTGTTATTGTGTTCACATCACTTGGGATAGGTAATTCCATAACTTAATTTCCCTGTATCGTGTGAAGTGTGGCCACAATTTCGCAAAATGACCAAATGCACTAAAAAAGTCAGTTAGGACATTTTTGCCCTGCTCCCTTCAATTGTGCAGACTTATTCCATTGAAGTAATGAAAAATGCATTTGAAGGAACCAGGGCCATAGCGAGGGAATTCAAAAATGTAGCTTTAATAAATTTCAACTTGCAGCCACGTATCAGACAGGGTTTGCACGCACCTTGAAAATCCTTGAAAGTCCTTGAATTTCAAAACTAGAAATTCGCAGCCTTGAAAGTCCTTCAAAATTGCATTGGGTGCTGGAAAGTCTTTGAAATTTGTTGCTCAACCCAGATTGTCAAGTGCTCGTATGATGGAAATGTTTCTCGCAAAGAAGTAACGACACAAAATAACAACAACAACAACAAAAATAGTGGTAAGAACCTATTCCTTCGGTTTGATTTTGCACTGCATGAAGTCCTTTAAAAATGAAAATTGTATCCTTGAAAGTCCTTGACAAGTCCTTGAATTTTCTACCCCTAAAAGGGTATGAACCCTGCAATGAGTATCAAAGGCAACTGTTGTTTCTGCTCACTCCATACTCTTGCCTTCCTCTTTTAACAGGTATGCATGTGTCCTGAAGAAAACCTTGTGCAGTTGAACAGCATTCTGTCTGAACAAGTTGTTTATGATGAAATAGCTCTCCTCAATGCAAGATTGCAAACGGATTGTCAGGCACAGTGTTTTTCCTTTTGTTGCAGTGTCCGGCTCAGCCATCTTCAAAGCATTAATTTTAGTGAGACGAGCTACAAAGTCATGTACGACTGATAAATAAATAAAGGGATTGCTGCTGTTGTGGTCCTCATACCCATACACATTTCAACAACGATCTAAACACAGCAAGTGAACATGCATGTAAATCTGAGGCAATTATAATTATTTGCTGGACAGTGATATCTGTTTTCTGTTCATGGGAAGTGTTTGTTTGTTTGTTTTCTAATTTTGGGTTATTATCGTTATTCATAGGGCCTGCTCATAGCTTTGCGGGAGAAGGGAATTGATGCTTCGGCTGGTATCCAGCCAGGGTGAGACTGAAAAACACATCACCATCATCATCATAACTTTATTTACCTTCGGATTTTAGGGTACACGTAGCTTATGCAGCTAGCATCTCTGAGGATTTCCCACTCAAACATGAGGTTACCCATACAAAGGCCAGACCAGAACACCAGGATCTATATCCCCAACTCTTTCCGAACAGTGTGTGGGTTGTGTAATGTCCCACAAAGTTATTTACCAACAAGGGTTGTGAGACGGGACTTACAGTTTATCATCCTTGTCTGAAAAGACCAGAAAGTCTAACCATTTGCAGTTGAATAAGTGAAGGTAGCACATTCTCCTCAGTTATTTTAAGACCCTGAGTGTTGGTCTGGCCAGGATTTGAAGCTAGACCTCCTCCGCCAAAGTCCGGTGCTCT
>BLFK01001094.1:3567577-3575961 GCA_014634185.1 Astreopora myriophthalma
ATTGGTTTATCCACAGTGCATTAAGGAAACTTCGTGGGGTATTCACACATCATTTTTGAAGTCGTGGGATCTAATTAGAAGTCTTGGATTGTCATTGCAAGGGAACAGTCGTTCCCACAGTAAAACGGCAAGGCCCCTAATAATATGTGCGCGAAGGCGAGTAGCTGAGGAAATGGACAAAAGCCATGGGTGGCATCCATTTCTTTGCAACTCTGTTGTTGTCCTTGACTTTGTGCTTCAGGTGTGATTGAGAAACTTGGTTTGGGTGCGGTGCCATATGTTGTACTGCTGGTGGTACCCGTGTTGGGTCGGATGAGTGATCAGTGCGAGGACGTTCGACTTATGGCCACCTACTGTTTTGCTACCCTAATACGGCTTTTGCCTCTCGAGGTGAGATCCAGTCCCTTAAGGTATTTGAAAGTGTACCGATTCGCTCACATCAACACCCTACAGGTAAAGGAAATTTAAAGAGCAGACTTGACTGGTTATGATCCAACTTTTCAATCGATTCATAAAAGCCTGTTTGCAAGATGGAGTCATTTTACTAAGAAGGCCAGAATGCTTTGTCAAAATGCTTCCTTATTCAGATTTTTCTAGTCTCGTGGCGATAAAGAGACAATTGGTGAAATTTGCTGGACAAGAGAAGCCAGTCAAAGCATCCTGATCTTGGTTGTAAAATACGCCATCACGCAAATGATCTGACCAGAATTGACCTATTATCGAATTGTTTGGCTGTACGGGGACTGTTATTGTAAGATCGCCGCGATAGGCCTGTGTAGAGCAGTTGTCCATACTCATGTTTTGGTTTCCGAATCCACAAGAGTGTCAAGGGTCGTTTACCATTTACACGAACCATCTGGATGGAAATGTCAGACTCAAATATTATTATATAACCTACAAATTGGTCAAGTATATATTACCTGGAAAGCCCAATAAGCCAAGAAGAGAGAGAAATTGAAAAGTGCATCGAGTTTGCCGATGATCCAGAATTTCTGAAACATTGCATACTATTTTTACTTTTCATTCGAAATTTCCTGATTTTTCTTGTAAATGACAAGGAACCCCTCAGTTTTCTCATCTTTCACTCCAAACCTTAGCACATAGATATACTGATGTGTGATAAAAAAGTTTTCCAATTCCACAGCTCTCCCAAACTAAACGCTATTTTCACTTTTAGTCTTGTATTCCCGACTCACCCGGCATGACCAAAGCCATGATGGAGCAGAAACAAAAAGAACGAAAGTTCCTTGAACAACTTCTGGACGGCAAAAAGGTTGAGAATTACACAATTCCTGTCCCAATCAAAGCAGAGCTCAGAAAATATCAACAGGTCAGTACAGTGAAGTTAGAGAATGTTAACTTTATGAAATGTTGATGTTAACTAAGGGGCAGTGTCACCGAGGTTGTCCAGGTCTTGTCCCTTTGTTTGATTATTAAATGGTCCTCCCTTGTTATTTCTCTGCAGGATGGCGTGAACTGGTTGGCATTTCTCAACAGGTATAAGCTGCATGGCATTCTGTGTGATGGTATCCTTTTAGAGATGATAAACAGCTTGCATGGCCTCTGCTCAAAGAAGCCCAGCTTTAGTGCAGTTTTTATTCTTTTGAAGAACTCGGCGGTGTCCTGTGTGTTGTGTTTACAACAAATGAAGTCCCATCCACTGCTTGTCGATTTGCGAGTGCTTTTTTTTTTTCACCTTGACTTTATGATCAGATATGGGTCTGGGTAAAACGCTGCAGTCAATTTGCATAATAGCGGGCGACCATCATTCCAAGGCGACAGTATACAAGGTATTAGCGAGCTTACGAACCGGCAACGACGACGGTACAAAACAATAGGTTTAGTGAGCAAAAACAGTGGCTCTGCACGCTCTGCGCGTGCGTTTTACATTCTGGTACATTTCTTTGCCGTCATCTCCTAAATAACGACGTGAAATGGCCAAATTTCAGGTTCTGTGGAGGACGTTAGTGTGTGACCATGAATTTTCAGTTCTCTTCCTATCCTTTAAACCCGCTCATATTTACGCGGAAAGACAACTGATTTTCACCCGGGGCCCAGGGGGAGGCAGGGGGGCTTTTCTCGAAAGTCCCGTCTTCGGTTTTAATTGCCATTTTTAAAACTGTGATCGGCTTAGTATTATCGAAAGATGGAATCTTATCAAGGTGAGGAAAGCATAATAATTGCAAAGTTTCTTGTCTTGACATTTCAAACATTGAAAATACAGGGGAACTTATCAATATGGCACCTGAATTAAGCCCGAAAGGCTTCGGAACTTTCCAGAGACGCACGCCAGGTATTTATGACGCCCTGGAATATTCCATGGTAAACCACTCAGATGTTTTGCATAATTGAGGTACCAGCTCCCTGTTGGCTTGATAGATCATATGACTTGGTGGAGAGGTGTGCTGCGCAGTCGCACGGTCATCGATTCCAGTCCAGTTAAAGCCTGGATCGTTTTTGATACGACTCACTTCACCGCAATGATTATTCTGTATATGAGCATTTCTTATGTACCGACTCACTGTCGTGTACTTACATTTCGGTGTATTTAGTAATAATTTGTCAAACAGTTCTCACAATACTTTTATTTCCCACTAGTGCCAAATGCAACATTTGACTTAACATTCTCTCGTGCTTGTGTGGTATTCTCTAGGAAACCGGTAACAGTGATTGCAAACCACTCCCCTCTCTAGTGATCTGCCCCCCAACTCTAACAGGGCACTGGGTGTACGAGGTGGAGAAGTTTGTCAGTAAAGATTTCCTCAAACCGCTTCACTACACCGGTCCGCCAGCCGAGAGGCAAAGGTTAGTTTGTGGTTTTCAGCATTGCCACGCTTAGTGATCGGCTGAAAGGAACTGGTACGAGTTTCTCATCCACCACTTTATTTTAGTTCCGACTGGAAGAAGTTGCTTCGGTTTTAATTGCCGTTACAGCCATCAGATTAATTTCTAATTCCTTATAGCTTTCGCATGAGTCCGAAATGACTTAATTGAGAGCAGTCTGCTGTAGTGTCCTATATTCTGTTGGAATTATTCTTTAGTAAGCTTGCATGTTGTTGAAGCGGTTTTGCACTCTATTTCTAGGCTTCGTAACAAGGTAAAAAATCACAGTCTAGTGGTAGCATCTTATGACATCGTCAGGAACGATGGTGACTTCTTCAGGTTAGTTGCTATTTTGAGATATTCTAAAACAACTGTAACTCTGAGATGCTCCACTTTAAATCGTATTCAGTAATCAAAGTTTGTTTTCGTTTGTAGATCACTCCACTGGAATTACTGTGTGCTTGATGAAGGGCATATCATCAAGAATGGCAAGACAAAGGTAAACTAGCTGGAATCTTAAGTAAAGTTCAGTTTACCAAACAAAGTGAAGAACTACAGTAAAGTTAGTATTGTTTTAAGTCTCGTTTAACTGTTTACGCTTTAAGCATATTATCTTGCCATAACACTACAGAAGAAGCAACTTTATACGCGGGCTCGAAACCTGTGATAGGGCGGAAAGCAGTTTACGTTGTTTTGTTTGATGCTATGGTGTGTAAATTCCCTTTGTGTTTACAGCTAGCTAAAGTGATCAAGCAACTGAGGGCCAGCCACAGACTCATTCTCTCAGGAACACCAATCCAGGTAGTACCTCGATTTACAAATACTGTAAAGTAAGTATGCTTAGAACACTAATGAACCGACTGGACGGCGTTTGGTCAACTTTACTTTTCAGAACAATGTGCTGGAGCTGTGGTCGCTGTTTGATTTCTTGATGCCTGGTTTTCTTGGAACGGAAAAGCAGTTCCAAGCTCGGTTTGGTAAACCCATCCTGCAGAGCAGAGACGCTAAATCCTCCTCCAAGGAACAGGAAGCTGGTATGTGTGGCTCGGTCATATCTATGTTTATTATATGAGTGCTGAGATTTACTCAGTGCAAACTCGCTGAATAAAAATCGTCTCTCGTGTCTCTTTGATGAGAAGCAATCCCATTGGTCATACGATTTTTGTCACTAGTGAAGAATATCGTATGACCAATCAGAAGACTGATACGATTTTTTGCACACGTGAGAAAATTCGTATCGGTTTTTCCCGCCTTTCGGGGCGGCCATGCGAAGTAACTGAGAGTGAATGTTTGCAACGTTCCTGCTTTCCCAGAATAAACGTTTGTAATATCTCAGTACAAATATAATAAACAAATTACTTCATGGTTAGTTCGCTTGTACGATTTTTATTCACTTGTTGTGAATAAAAATCGTACGCGCTCACCAACCATGAAGTAACATCTATATTTACTTCAGTGGTGACAGGGCAGGTGTCTCAACATTGGTGTAAAATAAATGCAGAAATACCGAAAATGAAGCAGTATAGATACAGGATCAGGCCAACGGAAAACTCATCCGACGGATACAGCTTAATTTGTTAGAAACGTGTTTGATGGTGAACGCGGGGAAGACGTCTCAGTCCAAAATTGCGAATATCACTGCAAAGTCGGTGCTCAGCGCCGTGAGAAAGAGCAGAGATTTCACTGGACTGGCAAATTGCGATTGTGCGGTGGTAGAAGTCATGTTTCGCAGTATTGCTTGGGGTTAGGAAACGTCTTTCAAGGCGTCACTGTTTTGCAAAGTCGTATTTTGAGCTTGGAAAAGCCGAGTTTCGTTGCTGTTCCAGCTAGGAGATTTCAATATGCCACTTCTGAGTTTGGGTCAGCCTCTTTTTCAAAGCGAGTCTAAGTGCGAAAGTTTTGTGATGGTAATTCGTTTTACTTTGCATATGAATGAAAACTCATTTAATAAGAAAGACTTCGCACTTAGACTCACTTTGAAAAAGAGGCTGAAGTCTACTCGGAAATAAATAAATAAATAAATAGGGAATTTGCAGTGGCACCTCCACAGAGTGGCTATTCGTCCACTGAAATCCAGATCGAATTGGAATTTGGAAATGTTGAAAGTGGCCTATAGAAATTTGGAAATGTTGAAAATGTTTAGAATAAAATATTTCGGTTGTGATGAAAAGGCCCAAACACAATAGTGCAAAACCCGTTTAGCTTAGGCATGCTGTACCACTTTGTTGCATGCGACAAGCTTACGACAGGCCTACGGCACGAATTGTTTCGTGTAAATCAAACCTACAACTCTCTTACGAGTGTCGTGTACGTCACAAAAATGTCGTAGGATTTTAAAACATGTTTTAGAACTCTATGACAATCGTAAGCACAGTTTGTGCTCGATGACGAGAGTTGTACGCGATTTTTTCCGTGACGCGAGCAGCGCGCGCAGAAGAAATCGCATACGACAGTTGAGCAAAAGTCGTACCTGACCGTGTAAATCGGCCCTTAAAGCTCCTGCATGCCTTCTTGAAAATCTGTTTCTTCTCCTTGTGTGCTGCGCCGCACAAAAAGACGACATGCGTGAATAACATCGAGATGTACTTGATCAGCTCATCGCCAGAGTGCTGTCATGTAAGTTGCATTTGTGTTCTCCTTTCAAAGGTGCGCTAGCCATGGAGTCCCTCCATCGCCAGGTTCTTCCTTTCCTTTTGAGGCGTTTGAAGGAAGATGTACTTCAAGACCTCCCCCCTAAGATCATACAAGACTACTACTGCGAACTCAGTCCACTGCAGGTAGGGCGTAGCAAATATTCGCATCTCTCGGATCCAGTGCAGTACTTTAGCTTATTTTGCATTATACGTTACTTACACGTGAGTTTTGTATCGAGTTCTTTTCACTCGAATGTCGAAAGTAATTACGCGATTGCTTTCGTTTTGGTTTGCTCTCTGATTGGTTCAAAGAACTTGCGCGAACCATGTTTTCAGCCAATTAGATGCAAAAGTCGAAGCAATTGCGACTTAGTCACTCGTCACTCTTTTCCCGCGCTTGGCCGCGCTTGGCGCCGAGTGCGTTGACTTGATTTTCGTTCTGATTGGCTAGTAAGACTAAGTCGTGAATCACTTCGATCTGTGGTTGGCTGAATCCTGTGGTTTCCTTGAAACGTGATTGGCTCTGGAACTGATTACTTTGGTTTTGGTTTTACGACACTCAACTGAAAACTGCAGTCTAGTTTTGATCCAAAAATGATTTTTTAAAAAAACCCCGTCATTATGTCCTTTTAGTACTTTCGACATGGCTCTTTTGCAGGTCCAGTTGTACGAGGACTTTGCCAAGTCGCAGGTGAAGAAAGGCTTGGATGAATCCGTGTCGCATTTTGATGACGATGAAAGCGGTAAAAAACACAGCAAAGAAACCCCTCACATCTTCCAGGTCGGTTCTCGTCAAAGAAATCCGATCCTTTTAGTTTATCAAAGATGGGGAGAGAGATTAGAGGCCACCATTTATATATATATATATTAACTAAAACGCCGTAAAGATTTCTTTCCTAACCGTATGGAATATCGTGGAACTAATACATTGTTTATTGTTCAGGCCCTTCAGTACCTCCGAAAGGTGTGTAATCACCCCCTCCTTGTGCTGACTGCCAATCATCCGGAGTACGGTAAAGTTATGGATCAACTGGAACAACAGAATCTTTCCATCCGGGACATACAACACGCTGCCAAACTGGTGGCTCTTAAGTACGTTTGTGACTTGCTTCGCAGTTTGTTCTTTTTCAGCGCCTTTTCGAGTCGTACTTACGATAACGCTTACGGTATGATCAGCGATTTTGTTCCTCAAGATAAAAAATACCAAGCTGGGTGGTTCCTAGATTGGTACCGCTGTTGTTTAATCACCATGGCATTTTATAGGATTGGTTCACGTTGAGTTGGGCTTAGTGCTGCTCGGCCTTCGCACAAAACTCGACCCCAGACTCCCAGGGTCACATTTGAAAATGGGTGTTTGGTAACGAATGCACTTACTTGTAGTTAACTATACGGTGATGGTCAACTTAAGCAGGATCAATGGAAGTGGGAAAACGACCAGGGCGCTTAGAACTGGCACTAGCGTGAGAGTGAGACTTGCATTTATGTCCAAAAATGCGAGCTAATGAGATGCATGTGCTTTATGGCAGAAAACACGAAGTGGAGCATGTTTTTCGTCTTTTGTCGCCGTGTCCGATACATTTCTGTCGCATACCACACTCTGGTCGCGTTCAACTGCTGTAATCGCTGATCACACTCAAAAATCTCTCATGTGTTTGTTGTTGCTTCGCAGGCAACTACTGTTGGATTGTGGGATCGGAGTGAGCTCCTCGTCTCCAGGCTCCAGTGATTTGTCATCAGATCCGGTTGTGTCTCAGCACCGAGTGCTGTTGTTCTGCCAGCTGAAAAGCTTGCTGGACATCGTTGAAAATGATCTCCTCAAGTAAGCAGTCTTTGGATCTTCATCTTCTTTTGTATCATGCCAAAGAATAGTATCCCATAAATGGGCGACAATAGTATAGAATGATAGAAATGATTTAATAGTATAGAAGTATAGCAAGCATTACTGACTGGCCTTGGATAACTTGTGCTTGGGTCGTTTATCTCTTGCAGAAAGCACATGCCTTCTGTGACATACCTCAGACTTGATGGAAGTACGCCTGCGGGCTCGCGACACTCTCTAGTCCAAAGGTAATTCCATCGGGACATACTCCAAATGATTGATGCTAAAGCGAATCTCTGACAACTGTTCATTGGTAGGATGCCTGAAATGTGGGCACTTCCACATTAAGTTATTGGCTTGGGTTCCTCTAAATCCTAAACCAATTGTAAAACATTTGAGAAGGCGCCACCCACAATGTGAGCAGATTTACCGACGAAAACAACGCTAAAAGTGTAACATAGAATGAGTCACAGGGAACTTTCCGTTTGACAGAACTGACTGGCCAGAGCGGGCATTTGGGTGGGCTAACTCTACTGACGCCTTCAAAATAACACACTTCTCGAGCATGATATGTACTCCTCTAAAAGAATTAAGGAATATCCTGCAACTGTTTGCTCAAGTTGTTGCATTTTCTTTGCAAACTGGCCGGTCTCGTCGGCCAGTTCTGTCAAAAGGAAAGCGCCCATAGACTTCGAGAAATAGGATATTACACTGTGGCGAGAAGATATGAATTTTGTTCATATCTTCGAGCTAACGTGTAATTTTCTTTTTGTTATATAGACAAAAACACATTAAGTAAAAGGTAAAACAGTGTTATTCACTTAAAGGCGGGAGATGACGTCATCGATATTGTTGCTGCCGCTTTGTAATTTTTTGTTTCTTTCGTTTAGTACGTTCCTCGTTTAGTTGTAGGTGTTGATTGCGTTCCTTCGTATGTTAGGTGTTCCTTTGTTTCCCGTTATATCACGTTGTTATGCCTGCATTTAGTTATTCTGTTAAGTTTTCTTGCATAATTTCGAATCACTTTATTTAGTTTAGTTTTCGCTTTTCAAGTTTACTCGTTTCTGATCTTCGATCCGGTAGCTTTACGTCGTCCTGGAAGTCATACA
>BLFK01001094.1:3576778-3591977 GCA_014634185.1 Astreopora myriophthalma
TTTTTTTTTTTTTTTTTTTTTTGAAACCCAGAAAACGTTGCCGGCTTTCTAGTTCGAGTCTTTTTGTTGGGTGCCCAGCGCAAAAAAAGGTCGTCTTGATTTTTTGCGTCTAATGTGAATTTAACACGGTTTTTCGTCACAGACAAAATCTTCCGTCTTCGTTTCCCGTCGGTTTATACGGGAAAATAGACGGATAAATTTAAGACGGGAAACTAGTCCTTAACCGGATTCATATTAGACGAGTTTCCCGTCTAAGACTGTTTTCCGTCTCTGATATGAATTCTGCCAAATCCTGAGGCCGTGTCCACCATAGTTAATAGACGTTATTAATAGTCTGTTAACTATGTGTCCACGAACTCGATTTCTCTTCGGTGCTGTAGGCTACTTTACTTTACTTACGGTATTCTGAAGCGGAGCTAAATGAATTTGCTGGCCCATTCACTTGTTGATTCCTTTGGTAGTACCAGTATAAGCAAAACAGAAAGTTGCGATCTGGCTTGGTGAATGTGGAAGAAATAACTTTGCCGGGCCACTTTCAGTAGTTGAATCCAGTTAGTTTCTGTAGCTTTAATTACTTTATTTCTGTTGTCTGGCAGGGGCTTGAACCTAGTAGCAGGTATAATTTAACTTAGAATGTGCGGTCCTCGGCATGCTACGAGTTGAAGAGTCTTTTCTTTTGTTTTGTTTCTGCAGTCTTCAAAAGTTTAAACTGAACATCGCCAACACAGTGATCTCGCAAGATAATTCGAGCCTCACAACCATGGACACGGGGCAGCTTTTGGACTTATTTACTGTGGAGAAAGAGAAGAAGAAAGACAAATCGAGCGTGCAGCAGAATGATGCCAGCAAAGCCTCGCTCAAGACCATGATGGAAAATCTGGGAGAGCTGTGGAGCGAAGAACAATACGAGACGGAGTACAATTTAGACAACTTCATCGAATCGCTCAAGTGATCACGAGATCGGTCGACATCGCCGCTTTGGTATTGGATGTGTGTCGTAGCCTTACCTGGGATACAACGATACCGCACTAAAGGTCGTTATAATAAACGCTGAAAATGTACGTCTTGAGATCTAATTTGCGACTGTTCAAAGCATCACAGTTTGTCTCGGGCAGCCGAACAACTGATGAGCCCGAGTCATCACACCGACGTCCAGCTCAGACAGAAAAGCAACATTTAACGACACGCGCGGTCACGCATTTCCGCAAAGTCGTGATTTTAGACTTTAGCCTAAACAACGAAGTAAGATGCAGCATCCAAGATACCAATTGCTTTCGCGTCCGAAAGCAGGGCAACACTATTGGTTGTTTGGGCTGCGCCCTTGGATTTTTCGAGGGAAAGCATCGTTTCGCCTGTAGCGGCGAGAGAGAGAGAGAGAGCTAGAAAATCGCTGGAATTTATAGGAAGAATTTGAGGAGGTCAATTCAATTTCCACAACACAAACAAGGCTAGTCGTGTCGCCGAAGGCACGGTTCCACGTTCGACAAATCGCATCTCCTGCGCAATCGAGAATTCGCTCGTGTAGCGAGCCAAATAAAATAATATTTTTGGCTACTTTGCTGTTAGTTGTAAAGGTGTGAAAATACAGAGGTGCATTCGATGAAGTAGAACGCATTTTAATGTTGCATGCAGTTTTTGTTGGTCACATTTTTCCCGTCTCCGTCGCCATTTTGAATTTTATTAAGATCTATCTATGCCAGTACACAAACCCATCACAAGCGCTGACTCTGCCTCGATCATGTTGGTCTCGCACGTAGGTCGTAGGACCGATAGGGCTGTTTTTCGGTGTCAGTTATCCCGTCGAGCTAATAAGAAATTTCAAACTGTTGAAATCGGTGAAATTTCGATGGGTTTAAAAAGGTAACTCGTCAGCGCACGTTATTTCAATGAAATTCTGTTGAAAATCACGCAGTTGCAATTCGTACGATGTACGACCACATCTGCTTGCTGCGTCGTTAATATTGAGTATCCGTAGTATACTTCATTTGTGGCCGTATATTTCATACGTTTATTTGTTGCATTTTTGTCCTTTTGCCTTGATGGTACGACACGGTGACTGTCTAAAAGATTTCCTGTTGTTTGTCATAGCGGTGATTGGTATCGAACAAGCCGAGTTGGGCAAATTTTTTCTTTACTTACCTATGTGTTAGAGCGGACTCGATTGACTTACGGGAAGGGGAGTGGCCCTTAGGGTTCTTGTTGCAAACGTTGCAAGCAAGGCCCCACTGCCGAATATTCCCTTTTATGAAAAATCCATCGACAACGAAAGCTAACAGGGAGTTGAAAGTAAATGGAAGTGGCTCTGATTCGAACAGGACCCATACGACCACTTATTCTGTTCAAACGGCATTCCCCTCAGCTGGCGTAATAGCACTAATTCGTAAAGGATACCGTAGTTTTGTAACGGTAATTTTTTTAAAATTACCGTAATTTTTTTGACACTTAAAGGTGGCTCAAACCGGTTTCAACACTTTCAAGAGCCTCACTTATCAGAAAGATTGACACAATAACACTATCATGTATTAACAATGTTATGTTACCATATGAAACAGCAATTATTGCTGAATAAAATGCAGTCATTATGGTGACGTAATACGTAACCATGGTAACAGGAAAGCCCTATAGAAAGCCCTATAAAAAGCCCCTATATTTCGGCTTTAGTTGCTCGTATCTCAAAAACGAGCTCGGTGACCCCCATTTTTTAATGCTTGAAAATGATCGGCAGACCAAGATAAAACTGTCTGCAAAGTTTCAAAAAATTCTGTAGAGCGGATTCTGGGCCACCTTATTATTTTTATTTTTTAAGGTAGCTTTGAATCTGCTCCACAGAATTTTAGACTTTGCAAAAAGTTTCATCTTGGTCTGTTGATCACTTTCAAGCAATAAAAGATGGGGGTCACAGAGTTCGTTTTTGAGATATGAGCAACTAAAGCCAAAATATAGGTTGTTTTTACAGGGCGTTCCCGTTTCCATGGTTACGTATTATGTCACCATAATGACGGCATTTTATTCAGCAATAATTGCTGTTTCATATGGTACCACAACATTGCTAATACGTGATACAGTGTTGTAGTGTCAATCGTCCTAAGAAGTGAATCTCCTGAAAGTGTTGAAACTGGTTTGAGCCACCTTAATACTTCAGCCAACTGACAGAGCGATTGATTCCGGTATCTTGTGACGGGCGGTGAAGGCGATGTTTTAGTTGTACCGAATACTCGGACATGGAGCGAGATTATTTCCCTCCGAGGCCCGTTCAACACCCAAGTCACCTTTGAGCCGTGGGATAGACGCTCACCCAGTGGTCAACTCAAAGGAAGCGAAACCCAGGAGGGTCGGCTGTTTGAGAGCTTCGTTTGGTGCGCTGTTCTTTGCAAAGCCAATCCGCTTCTCGTTCTCCCAACGACGTAGCAAGCAGCGGTGGTCGTACATCGTACGAATCGTAACTGCGTTATTTTCAACAGAATTTCGTAGAAATAACGTGCGCTGGGGACTTCCCGCGTGTATCACAACCCTAAAGCATAAATGCCGATAGACTCGACTACCTAGCCTTGTTTTAGATCAAAATGAATTCTTTAAAAATTTCCCAGGGTAATCTCCAATCGCGCACCAGCTGCGTGTATCCAACGGACTGCTTTGAGCATTGAGAACAAGCGGCCAGTATTACAATAATGCATGCTTGTCCCCTTAAAACGGATCGCGGTTTATTTTGAAGCGCACGTAGATCGATCTTTCCATTTGCTTTACAAGTGATTACCAGATTCCACCCTCTGAATTCAGTTCATAATCGTTCATTTTCTCTCTGAGTATCTTTTAACCTGCATCATCTGCATCAAATAATTTACAGATAGTATGTGCAACATACAGAGATTAACACAGACGTCGAGGCAACAAGTCCAAAAACAGGAATCGAAGGTATAGCGGGGGCGAAATTATTTACGCAGTCTTTGTGAGATGAGTTGGTCTTGAATAACGCCATGATTTCTTGCTCTTCAGTTTTCTTCGCGGTCCGTCTGCGCGGGCAGTCTCAAAAATGACCTAGCTTTCCGGTAAACCGCACATTTCACAGTTCTCGTGCCCATGTTGGTTAATGAAGGTACAGTGTTTGCACGTCCAGCTTGCGCCGCTCGGGGAATCGGATACGTCAACCATGTCCACATCTCCTACTGCCCCACGTGGTTCTGGAGAAGGAGCTGAGAACAAGAAAACAGCCGTGATCCAAATTTAATTCGAAGACAACAAGAATACAGACTATGAACGAAGAACATGACGGGGTAGCCAAGAGATATTGCAACCCTCCTCCCAGAATAACTGGGATAACGAAACTTCAAGGTAAACACCTAGAAGATTAAAGCTCACTTGAAATAGGAAGTGGAATAAATTCAATTGCTTACCATGAGCTGCTTGTATGAGCTGAACCACTGTTGACCATTGTTCGCCTTTGCTCCAGCGGTGAGCTGCGGAGGAGTCTTGTGTCTTTATCGCTTCGCATAACTCAGTCAGGTGATCCTAACATACAGGCAGCAAAAATTCATAAGCAGGGAGGCTACGGTTTAAGAGAGGTCACTGAAAAACATATCTTTGAAGGACAGGGGAAAGTCTAGGGATTCTGCATCAAACCAAAGAAGTTCTAAATTCTTCTAAAAATCGGCTTTTTGGGGAAATTTTAGTTCACTTTTCACCTGCCTTTGCTTCGTTGTTCTCAGTGATTTGCTAATTTGATTTTCTGTGTGCGTCGATCCTCCCAAGGATTTCCTTGGTTTGCAATAACGGTTTTAAATGAAAACACGTTTAATGGAACCAAAAGGTCGAGAAAGCAGAAAGCAAACCGTGATTTTTAAGAAGATTACGACATTTTTAATACTGAAAGACATGTTTCGATGTTACGAACATCATCGCCAGTTCCAAAATATTGGGAAAAACCGTTAGGACTATATAACAACTAAGTGAGACATGCATAATAAATATGATAAAGTGACAAAAAATTGATTACATATTTGAGTGAGTACAAAGTGTTGGAAAGAATATAAAACCTAAAGCTCAGAACGCCTACAAAGCTCAGAACGTTGTCGTCAATCTTGCTCTGCGGATTGTTTCGAAATCCTTGATTCTGCCCCCACTAAATTTCAGCTTAAACTTAAGGAGGCTATGCATATTAATCGGGAAAAGCCCAATTTAAACCAGCAAGTTCACCAAGTCAACCTGACACTTACGCTTTAAGTTTTGTATTCTTTCCAACACTGTACTCATTCAAATATGTAATCAATTTTTTGTCACTTTATCATATTTATTATGCATGTCTCACTTAGTTGTTATATAGTCCTAACGGTTTTTTCCAAATATTTTGGAACTGACGATGATGTTCGTAACATCGAAACATGTCTTTTAGTAATAAAAATGTCGTAATCTTCTTAAAAACAAAAACACGTTTAGCAAATAATGACATCTTGGCCGTATACTCACCTTTAACGGAAGCATGTCGCAAGTCGCCAAAAAGACCAGAAGGTGGAAGTTCGACATGGCGGTGAGAAATTGATCCGGAGAAAACTGGTTTAAATACCTCATTAAAGCATTAAAATCCTGGGAACAAAATAATACGATCCGTTACAGAGTGACCTAAACAAAAGCGTGCAAATTTGTTGTCTGGCTCGCACTGTTTTGGATAGATATTCAGTATTTCGGGAACACGGTTCCACAGTACAGTTTTAGACTGTATTACAAAATGAACGCTATTACCTGGATTTCCCCCATGGCGGAACGGTTTTCTAGAGGAAAAGGTTCTCCTTGGCTTTGATTTGTAAATGTAAACTGAGGCTCCACTGGGAAGGCCGTTGGTACCTGAAGGGCAGATACAAGCGAAAACGTTTTTCGGTTTCCAAGGACAGAAGTGGAAGTTTGAAGCGACAGCTTGTCTCTGAAAGGCCCATCATTGATGCCATTTATGAGAAAAATTAGAAAGCTTAAGCAAACGCGTTCTTAACGACGGACGCCAACCGCAAGTGGCGTTTTCGTATTCTTAGGTTTCGCCCCAAATTTTCGAGCAAATCTTCTCAACAACAGCAAAGACGCTGAGCAGTACAAATGCGATAGCGACAAGGAAGGTTAAAAGGGGCAAATGCTTCACTTCCGGTTGCCATGTGCTCAAGCTCCCTACTAAATGCTTACGTACCTGAACTAAAACATACTCAATAGGCATCGGTCTAGCGAGCTGGGTAACTTCATTGCCGTACGAATCAGCAGCCTGCAAATTAAAGAGAAACACCAGTCATCCACTGACTCTCGGCTAACAAGGGGATTCACCAAGTGCGTTCATGTCGCTGGTATTTATTACTGGCATAAGTGAAACACAGAAATTCTTAATCACACTAATTTTTGACCTGAAATTCAATAGGCCATTTCCGAATCACTTTAGCCTCCTTTTCAAAGGGAGTCTAAGTGCGAAGTCTTTCTTATGAAAATAAGTTTTTATTCACATGCAAAGTAAAACGTATTACCATCACAAAACTGTCGACTCGCTTCGAAAGCGAGGTCAGTGCGAACTCGGAAAATTCAGGGCTCGAAATTGCGACCGATACGGGCGCCAATGCGCCTAACATTTCCTTGTTGGCGACCAAAAATTCTGGTCTAGTCGCCACCTTGGCGACTAGATTTTTATACTATTTAGATTAAAAATTAAACAGGTCAAGTCCAAAAGTACGTTACCTTGTCTAGTTTTACTTTCGTCTTGAGAAAAAAAGAGCGAACTTACATAAACAAAGTCTGTCTGTTTTGACTTTTGACATTACCCTTTCTCCCTTTTAGCACGGGCGATGAATTTTAAGTTGGTACTTCAATTTAAACTGGTGACTAAACATTTACTGCTGGGGACTATTTTTCGCCACTTAGCGCCAGAAGACGACTTCAGGAGCAATTTTTTTCAATTTCGAGCCCTGGGAATGCTCTATTTAGTCTGCAGCATATACTTTGCATCATTTGATACCAACCTTATAGAAGACATCCGGGACATACTGATCACTTGAAGATTCCCGGATGTAGCCTAGGCCTGGTTCGTCTACTGTCGGTACCAAGCAGTCATCACGCACTAAAGCCATGCACTGGTTGGAAACTTGAAAACCGTCAAAGCCCACTTGGTTGTCCATGTCCCCTGAAATGAAAAATTTCCGGTAAGCATTACCGTCTAACTCAAAAAAACTGCAAACGCCTGAAAATATTTCAGGAATATTAATTGTGCAGTGACCAATTGCAGTCAAGTTCAAGTTACAAGTCGGAGTGAACCCGAAAACAAACTAATAAATAATATTGTTGCTGATTGCGGTTTTGTTTTCTCACACCTGATTTGCTTTTTCCTTGCAACAAAATTACAACCACAACAACAACACTTGCCACAAAAAACAGTCAATAAATATTTATAGTGTTCACAGTTTCCTGAGTTTCACTCTAAAAACTGAAGTTCAACTCACAAATAGGAAATGTACTTTAAGCCTCTGTCTCACGCTTAGAAAGCACAAGGGGGTAGAAGTGTAAAGGAATTTACCACAGACTTAAAAAAACTGGGAGGTACATAAATGTTCGGAAGAAAGTTCTTGCAATGACACGTTTACTTGAGGATTGCGTGACATCGTAGGAACGTTCTGGATTTGCGATATTTATAGAACATGATTGACTTGGAATGTTCGGTAGAATGACAAAAACGTGGAAAGTCCTGGAAAAATAGGGACTTGCTGATCTATAGTTTTTGAAGGTGAAACAGCTTTTTTCTTCGGTCGCTTTCTGTTCTCACTCGTTGTTCAGTGATCAATTGTCAAATCAGTTCAAAGTTCAAGTTCGGTTCACAAGTCATGTTCAGTGCAAACGGTTGATTGTAAAAAGAAACATGTAAGATTACAAAGACTGACAAACCTGACACCACCACAGTTGCAAACTTAGATCCAAATTTTCCATTAGAAGATAATTTACAAGGTGATGGATACTGGTTCTGTAGCTGTCCTGCCAGTATACACTCCTCAGCAGTCAGGAAGTGCGTGTTGATATCTCTCAAGTGTTTTACTGTTCCTTTTCGCACATCGTCTGCCACAAGGTCTGTGAATATCCACCCCACCTTTTTCAGCCCCAGATCTGAAGCCAGTTTGTCCACAACCGCTTTGTGTGGGTCTGGTAAGAGTTTTATACTATCTGGAGTGTCCTCCTAAAAAGTTGATAAAACTTGCCATTTCAGGCTAAAAATGTTTATATTTCTATGTGTATTTTGCTATGCAGAATACAGCAGGGTTACCACAACAGTGAGTAGCCATTTACTGCAGCCCAATAATATGTGCATGTTTGCCAGAGATAGAAAATCCCCTACTCTCTAAGATCAGTGTCTTGGTTCTTGAACATCCCACAGAATTTATAAACAAGTATGAGGCAGAGCCCATGGCATATCGTCCTTTCCCGAGAAGGCTACAAAATCGCCTGGGAGGCTGCCCCCCTCCCCCCGACAGAAAATTGTTGTATGGATGAAACTCACCTGTGGGGGCTCATAAATAGCTGCAACTGATGCTCTTATCCCTAACGGTACATCTTTGTGGTGTTCATACCGACCATACAGAAACCCCAGTCTCTAAAGAGATGAGAGCAGAATATTATTATTTCAATTTGGTGATGGGATTTTTTCAATGTCATGTTTTAGTCTCAAAGATATTAAGAATTGTAAAACAAGGTTCATTAGGCCTTGTTTTCACAGGAGATATAAGCATAAGTGAATTCACATAAACTTTTTGTTTTAAGTTATGCATGTTCACCATAAGCAGAAACCAGTCTGAACATGAAGCATGCACTTGTACAAAAGGCTTTTTTAAAATTGAAATAAATGGACTATTAATTTTGTACTTGCCTGATTTCCTGTTTTCCGCCAGTAATTTAAAAATGGTTCCACGATGAATGGATTTTCAAATAGGATGTTATCTACATGTCTGTAAGCCTAGAAAACCATGATTCAAAGGTTATTTCCAAGAAAGTGAACCAAGAATTCAAGGAGATTCTTCTCTCACAACTGCTAACAACTGATGTCTTTCTGTACTTTTCAAGTCTGCTTTTAAACCAAATTTGCCCAATGTCTTTTTTAAGTCGTAAAGCTATCAACGTTTTCACAATTTTAAGAATTCCCCCGAAATGCTTAAGTTGGGTAATAGTCAACATCGTGCATGAAAAGGATTTATTTCTAAGCCTGAAATGTTCTGTGAGCTTAAAACAAAAGGAAGCACATGCATCTACAATCCTGGCCAAAACTTTATTGGACAGAACACAAACTGGCTTAGACAGTGTACATTTTTATGGGGGCAGAGAAAAAGTTTAAGATAAATGTCGCAAATTTTCCCATTACTTTTGGCCAGGACTGTAGTTCTCTGTGTTGTCATCTTGTCTTAGTTTGTGTTTTTTAAGGGTGAATGATCCAAGATAGTAGCTATATAAGCCAATCTAAAATCTGATTGTCTGAGTGTAATGAAGATGATGGCCATAACAATGACAACTGATGATGACCATGATGATGTTCACTGGATGGCTGTGCAATGGACTACAGAGTTTGGTGAGTGTTACACTAATGCATAACACATAATACACCTCTTCTGCAGCTTACTTGTCTTTTGAGTGTAATTGCACTTGGTTGACACTTGGTACAAATTCCTCCAGGCCATGGAGGATGTTCTGTACATCCAGGTTTAATTCTACAGCTTGTGTCTTCAAGTACTGTGAACTTGCCTCTGTTTACAGAAGAGTTGAGGACATAATGGTCAGAGAAAATATATGGCTGTCGTGTAAAATACTATTATCAGCGTGCAAAGAAAGTCGTGTCCGACAGCCCGGGGCTAGTGAATTCTGTGCTTAACTTGCCTGATAGGCAAGCAAAGAAAGGAATAATTAATAATTATTTTTTCATTCTGCTCGTGAAAAATTTTTTTCGGGCTAGTAAAAATGACTTTCGGGCTAGCAGATGTCGGTTACAGCTTGCCCAAAGGGCAAGCTGTAAAATTAATTTTCCTTGCACCCTGATTATGCAGTACTATAATGGCAGTTTGTTCAGTGCTTGTAGTGAGGTCTTCTTTCTGCCTTTTTGTTCACAGTGACAGGTGCCTTGAGAAATTGGTCTGAGTGCTTATAGATGGCTCAAGGCATTTGCCAGGCATGAAAGCATTGCAACTGTGTGGCTGGTCGCAGTCCCAGGGCAGGTACCCATCAGTGCAATAAAGTTGTTTTAAAGGAAAATAATTTCACATTTATATACTCAACACAGGCAATAATTATTAGATACAATGTCCTCTGAGGCATAAATGCAACCCAAGGGAAAACAACAACAATGCATGTTACAGACCTGTCCGTGCCTCCACCAAGTTTCTTAATAAAGGCATGAAATGACATGTGTTTGATTGGGGGTTTATGGTTCTTTAAGTACTCTTCATTGTAAGGCTAAAGAGAAAAAAAAACTTGAATAGTTATAAGTGTCCATGAATTCAACTGTCATGAACAATAATGATGTTTAACAAGAAAACTGGAAATTTTACACTGGTGTGCTCATGTCACCCATACATCCTAAAATATGGTTATTTCATATCAATGTTTAGGAGATGACAGCAGAGCATAGGGTAAAAAAAAAAAACGTTTTCTAAATCACTGATGCATTTTTTTTTTTTGCATTCTCATCTGCAGTGGTGGTTTTAATTGGAGAAAGTACAGACAGCACAGTCACAACTAAGATGTCCACCAACATCCTTACCTCAAGTGGGAAACAATGGATACACTTGCTGCTTGGGTTATGATGACATCTGTACGACACAAAACAGAAACAATAATTTATTAGATGTGTCCATTGCATTTTATACTTTTAGAAATCGCCAGCTCTTTCAATTTTCCAGTATGGCCAGACCACAGCTTAGTTTGGTGAGGACTAACACGGTTTTTATTTCTCAGTTGAAAGATTTTAACCCCCATAGGTTCCAGACAACAAAGGCACCCTACATAACCTGACAACACTAGCCACTGAACTTGAAAAGATGAATAGATACAACATTTATGGACTATTTACATTTATCAGAGCACTGATTATAGCACTCCCAGCAAAATGTGTTTTGTACATTTCATTTGAAAATACGTGGTGCGACCTGTTGCTATATCAACCATCTCTGAAGGTATGACTTACAGTTGTGGATCTCGTTTCCGATAGATCAGGCCATCTTGCTTGGAAAGAAATACATCAATTTCATCTTCTTTGATGTTATTCGAGGATCCCGAAGGAGCAGATGTTGTGGTGGAAGTCAGTAGAACAGAATTAAGTTCTGGGGAATCCCTACCAGCTGTGGAGACTTCTTGAGACAGGAAAAGCATGTCTCCATGCCTGGAAAGATAAAACCGACATATTGGGTAAAAGTAAAAAAGGCAATTATTGTGTCACCTAGGGAATGACATTTAAAAAAAAAAAGATTTTTTGTCACAGATAAATAACATACTTTACACCAATTGAATAGAGGGTCTTCCTACTAGAGTTCTTTACTTCTCCAGATTTATCTCGTTGTTGATATAATGTCCAGCCCCTTCTCGGAAGAGAAAGCTCTGTTGAAACCTAAGTGAAGAGTAATATGTGTAATAATGAAATCACACGTAGTCGGGGTGGTCATAACATGAATCACATGTACGTATCCTTTCGTGGACTTTTTGCTGACATGTGAGCAGATAAGGGTGCAGGTTAAGAATGAATGTTTCAGAACAGAGTCATTGTTGATCAACAAGCACCTAGGACATGCAGGTGCTTCTTTGCACAAGATTTTTGCTTAAGTGTTAACAAAAAATGTCGATTTTTCTTTCACATTACTCGCATCGGATCCCTGTGGGCAAAAAGTACCCAGCCAATTTTTTCAAGTGAATAGCGTGTACTGTTGTACGTTCATTCTTAAAAGGATGCTGCCACAAGAAGACAATAGTGTCCGAGTTGGCCAGGTTTTCTGCAGCTGCTCCAACAAAACTTCAGCTGCCTTAATTTCTTGCATAATTGTTTCCAATTTATTTTTACGCTCTTTCATCATGACTTTGCAAAGATGGGCAACTCATGCATCATGACTTGACATGTTGGTCTTAGAGAAACATCACATAACCTGGGTGACCAAGAAACTACTGGTGTATCGTCAGTTACGCCTTCATGCGCGTTAATCGCCACCAGGTTAAAGAAAAAATATTAAAGGAAGCTGACGGACAAATGTGCAAGCTGATCTGACAGTGAGTGCACAGAGGGCATAAAATGCGACACCTCATCCACACAGGCAAGCAAATAAAAGATGTCATAGTCTTCAAACTTTTCATCCTAATTCTTGAAAATTACAATGACTGTACAATGTACTTCGTTTCATGGTCAATCGTATTGTCCTAACCGGCTAATTAAGAACCAAAAATTAAAATTTTATTTGGAGTAACATGTGTCATTCTCATATTTATAATGTAACTTTAATAACTGGATATCAAAATACTATTTTCTGTAACTAAGGCCCTGGATAAATCTCTAATACACTAGGTAACTATGTTAAAATTCTCACGTACCTTCGAAAGAAACGTAGAGGTAGTGTCATTGGCTGAACAGTTTATCCTACAAGTTCCCTCACGGGATTGAACACGCACAATCTGTCACAAAAACAGCCGGTGAAAAGGGGTAATAAATTGTGAGCGCATACTAAACAAATATCTGATTTCAGATTAACTTATAACTCACCATTCGAGACATATCCTTATCTTCAGGAAGAGTGTTTAATTCAGTTTTCTTTCCTCTTTCACAGTCGCCATTGCATTTGATACGCGTAACCGAGTGATGTAATTTGACGGGAGACACTGGGTTTGAGTAAGGCCAGGGGCCTGGCACGAGGACTCAACTCGACCGCCATTTTCAAAAAGTCTTTCTTGCTGTCAACTGCGTGCAACATGGCTGACGGACTGATCTACGATTTTAGCATGAACCGAGTCCAGAATCGACTAGCTACATTCAAGGATTGGCCTTTCACCGAGGAAACTGGTTCTAGTTGTACTGCACAGAAGGTAGGTGCCTGCATTTTACGAAGTTTTTTTTCCCCTTGAAATAATTAATATATACCGACAGGCTGCAAATATTCTCACATTGTTTTTCTTGTTAGATGGCAGAGGCAGGCTTCTTTCATTCTTCCAGTGATCGCGATCCTGACATCGCTCGCTGCTTTGTCTGCTACAAAGAACTTGAAGGATGGGAACCGGATGATAATCCTATGTATGTTATACATCAATTATTCTGCCATGGTTTTAATTTGACACCTTGATTGAGTCACAGACACGTACCCCATGCCATCGAGTTGACTTGTGAATAAATTTGTGGTGTTCACATACACTTGTTTTCCCCCTTACAAATCTTTGTAACTATGCTGTTCCTTGGGCTTACCTTTTATTGAGTATGCAATCACATGTTGCTGGTAAGCAGATGGGCAAATGGATGCTGATAGGTCGAAATTCCCTTTCAGGGAAGAGCACAAGTCTCATTCACCAAAGTGCGAATTTCTGTTGTTGAATAAAAAAGAAGACGACTGGACAGTGGAGGACTTCTTAGAGCTAGAAACCAAGCGACAAATCAACAGAATGGTAAATGTGATGGACGTCAATCATCATTTGATCTAAGGGACTGACTATTACGTCGCAGATGGGGCTGGTGGTTTTGTATTGGGGAAGTACAATTTTAGAAGTCTTGAAAGTGGGGGGTGCATATTGAAGAAACAATACAAATTGGGTGGTATGTTTTATAAGTGTCTGACTTTCCTCTTTTTCAACAAATTGCACAAAAAAATAGATAGAAAGACTAAAAGAAGGCACTGGAGTTTTGATCTTATGTACCTTCCAATAATTCCCTTTTCTCTTATGTCTCATCAATTTTCTTCCAAATTCAGTACACTTCCTTAGGGCTGTATTTATATGTCTATTCAAGGACCAGTATGACTAATCCTTGAGAATGGATACATGCTTTAAAACTGTTAGTCTCAGCTTTGAAACATAGTAGCCTTTGACACAACTTCTCTGTGTTTCTTTCATTTTCAGCAAAAGATCATTGAACTGAAGGTCAAAGAATACTCGGACGTAGCCCAGCATGTCCAAAGTGAAATGGAAAAACTTGTCTGATATTTATTTTTGTTCACAACCCGTGGCTGCAAATAGCTTAAACAGTGTAATTTTCTATATCAGTGATGTACTCCTTTAGTGTACCTTACTTTTTTTATATTCTTGAACTTGTAAATAAAGGTTGCAATGAAAAAAGGGCATATTAAGTGACGATCATTAATTTGAACCTTGAACACAAAATTAATGATGCATAGGTTTGTTTTCATGAAGGAAACACCACTCTGTGTATTAGTTTTTTTTTTTTTTTTTTTTTACCTTTGGGCTGAACTATATTAATATAGGAAGAATATGCCTATCTATAAAACTAACTCCAGTGAACTAAGAAATTATTGTAAAAGTAATCAACCAGGCATTAACACCACCACTGTTGATTCCAACCTCATTCCCAGGGCTTTTTCCTATCTTTGTAGAGGTAGGAAAAAGCCCTGGGAATAAGTTTGTGTTATTTCAGTTGTTTTTCTTGTAACTAAAATTAGGAGGCTACTTCTTCAAGCTCTTGGCTCAAGAAGTAGGCGTAGAACTGTTTTTCACAAGCAAACTAGCTGGTATGCCAAAGTTGAGTTAAACTGGCTGAATTGTGATTCAAATCATGATATTCTGTTTAATGTAATTGTCAGTATTTTGCTTTTTAGATGCACACCTTTTATACTGCTCAGTTTACTTACTAGTACACACTGTAATTAGGGTGAAAATTTGAAATTGAAAGAATTTAAATGTACAGACAGACATGTGCATGTGTCAGTGGAATTAAGGTCTCCTTTGTCTTTGTTATGTTTACAAGAAATGGATCAACATCAGTCACACAAGAACAATAGACCATTTTACAGTTCTATGCTCAGTGACCAGGCCTTTGAATAAAAGCGAGGCTGGAGTTGACCCTGTTTTGATACAAACCTCACTTCTTTTCTTATGTAAATCATGCTGTTCTTATGCTAACTAGTGCTATTTACATAAGAAAAGCAGTGAGGTTTGTATCAAAACAAGGTCAACTCCAGCCTCGCTTTTATTCAAAGGCCTGGTAACTGAGCACAGAACTGTAAAATGGTCTATT
>BLFK01001094.1:3604549-3616951 GCA_014634185.1 Astreopora myriophthalma
GGGGGGGGGGGGGGGGGGGGGCATTTCCATCCATTTAGAGGCAAAAGCAAAACCAATAATTGAGACTTGCTGGCCCATGTTTCTGTGAGTTTAGCAGCTCACAAACGGGTTTGGTTTGTGTTATGGTTGACTCATTTCATTGTCTGTATCTGTTAAGATTGACCAAAGTGAAATTATTACTGGAATGGCACTTGTGTGCCTTAAATTTCAGGAATATTTCTCGGTATCTCTTTTACCTATAGCCACATTTACATCATAATTAGCTTTCTTTTGGTTGTCACTTGATCTTACACTTACGTACTAAAAAACATGTGTAGAATTCATAGGGCTCACAAAAACTCAACAGGAACAACAACTATTGCTTTAAACTCGGAACCTACCACAGAACATTTACCCGAACACATCCTACTAAACAGGGTCACTGTAAAGAGTTAACGCAATAAACCCAAGCCTTGTGGAATCTGTGAGTTCCATTTCCTTGAGTTCATGGATCTCTCCATCTACCGAGTTGACACTGTTACGATTACTTTGGTTTTGGTGTTATGACACCCAATTGAAAACTGTTCCAAATTACAGTCTATCCTTTTAGTACCAGATGACTATTGTGGACATGTAAATACCTTAAAATGCATCTCTCTGAGTACAGATCAGTGTATTAGCATCCTTTGTACTTTTTATTTCTTGTCGACTCGTTTTCGGCAGACATAACGGGAGAGAAGCTGAATACAGTACCATCAAGTGTGTTCTTGACAGAAAGTATTTGGAAAGGTCTCCCCTTTAAGCCAAACATCCTTTTAAACTGAAAATTCTGCTACTAGGGTATAAACAGGTTAATGACCTATCAATGATACAGAATCAACAGTTTATTTTTCTTTTGTGTACTCAGGTAACAGTGCAGGGCTCTGAGAGATGGCTCTCACTGTCAAAGCCACTGAAAATTAAAGCCTTTGAGAAAAATCTTAAAATGCTGCTTGAAGCTCAAACCGATGGAGTAATTGCCTTGGGAAACTTTGTGGCCACTTACATGAAATACTTTGGACATAAATGCAAGATTGCAACCTTTGGTTTCTCGAGACTAACGGATTTAATTGACGCCTCATCCAGTGTTGCCAAGGTGAGCTTCAAGTGATTGTTCAGTCTTCCAGAAATCTGTAAACACATCTGTTCTCTCAGCTTTTTGTTTCAAATTGACCACCACTTTGTAAGGAGTTGTTTGATTGAAAAAATGAACTTGTCGGTGATATGAGCATACTCAGAAAAAACCTGAGTGCTCCTAACAGGAGCTGAACCTGCAATTTATGACTTTGCGATTACTAGTTAGGTTGCCTTACCACTGAGCTACAGTCTACAGCAGATTTGTGGAAGCTACAGTAGTGTTAACTCTGCAAATTTTGTAACTGTTTAAACAGGCGAGGCAGCTCATTCTGGAAACGAAAATCGGCTTTTGTGTAACAAATAAAATTATGAGATAATAACACACTTCTTTTTTGCTCACTGTGGACAATGTGCCTCTTGACAGATCCAAGGGACAGGAGACCAGCGATTCATCTGCTTAGTGGAAAAAGGTGCTGTATGACTCGGAGCTACTTCTAACAGAAATGCACGGCTTAATATAAACAGCCTTCATTTGAGGGACTTTTCTTGGGAATGCCGTCGTTCAGTCTCAGATTTTCTCTAAAAGTTTGTTACATTCAGGATTGAGTGTTTCAAGAGTAGAATGTTTAGCTTTTTTAAGCGATTGCTCATCACAAAGACTGAAATCATATTTAATTTAAATGACTGCAGGCATAAGGGGCCGACAGCTGTCTGTCAAATAGGCCCCTGAGCATGGTTACGTCACAGTTCCAAATTTCACCACAAGCCTCCCTTTTGAAAAGTTCTTTTCAAACTTTTAACATTTTTGCTATGCTTCACGTGGGAATTCTTTTTATCTGTACATGAACTGCTTTGGCAATGTATGGTGTACTGTAATTTTGTACATGGGATAACATTCCGTTTTGAAAGCGAGGCCAGGTGGTGGAATAAGAGATTCTTTTCTTAACACGCAACATGTTTTTCGATTTGGCTTTTTGTGTATCACCATAATTAATGAAGTGAAGCTATAGTCCTCGCAGTTTTAATGTTTTAATAATTGTTTCACTGTAATTTATTTTTCTGCTGGTTTGTTCTTTGTTTTGTACAAGTTAGGGAAAGACCTTTCCCTTGACTTGCCCTCTGCATTAGGACCTTGCCATCAGCATTTGCTATTTATAGAAAACAAAGCCAAGCCAGCAGAAAAGAAAATTAGTTAAATGCACATTTGACTAACTTAACCACCACGAGCATTAGCGTTCAGTGTTTTAGCGGTCATCGTTTTAGCGTTCAGGGTTTTATCGGTCATCGTTTATAGCAGTCATCGTTTTCCCTAGGGCCGTCTTCTTTCAAGCTTTCAGCGGTCATACTCATAAATGCAGGCTCATGTAGAGCATTGTGGTTTTTCATGAGTTTTTCTCAAGCGTTTGGAGCGGTTTTCATCGTTCAGTTTCTTAGCTTTCCCCCACCCGACCGTACCCTCTATTTTTCCTTCCACTGATTCCATCAGTGTGACGGGTGCCTAGAATGGGGGCTCATGGCTGGGTTGCAGGGATTTGCCAGCCGTGGGGGCGGTATTCTATCTAGGGGCTGGCTGGCCACAGTGGAAGCTTCCTGGATACCCCAGGCACCCACCTCCCATTTTAGCGAGGCAGCTGGTTAAATGAATGGTAATGTTGTGGCGTTGGAAGTAGCCTAAGGCAACAAAATACTGGTCTTAAACTCGACATGATGCCTTCATCTCACTGGCCCTTCACGATCAATCAATTTATGATTTGCTTTCAAAAGACAAGAGCTCCAAGTCAGGGACACACCATGAAAAGCAGACCATTGTTAAAGAACTGAAAGAGTTGCTGTCCAGTGCTGAGGGGCAGAGAATTCCAGTAGCCACAGTACTGGCTCATTACTATCGACGCTTTGGCCGTCTTTTGAAATGTGGGGATTATGGAGCTGGGCGCCTTGAAGATTTTGTGGAGGACTTGCCTTCACTGCAGGTGAGGAAATTGATCTTTTGAACAAAAGGCTTTGGTATAAAACTGGTGGCTCTTTCTTCATTTCGCTCCTTTTGGTCCTAATTGTGTTCAGTCTTAGACCTGTTGCAGTAGTGGCATGTTGTTGTTCTCAGTCATCTTTTAAATTTTAATTCGTGTTAGGTTATATCTCAGTCTGATACTTACCTCTCGTATTGTTGTGGTCATTGGAATTTTTAATCCTTGACATTTAAAACACCCAGAAATTCAGGTTGCTATTGATGATTCTGTTTGGAATGTTTCGGAAACTACGGGACATCGGCTTTACCAATGTCCTCAGTTTCTGCTCCTGCCTTAAGGCGTTCCACTTGGTAATGGTACATTTTGTACGTTAGCCATCTTCTGTTCGGAAAAGCTGCACCTTTTTTATACTTGGGCATAAAATTTCCACCATGACCACAACAGGTAAATTCCTGAACAGCACCTAAGTTTGAATGACTTTCCAATGATCTTCCTTAGATCACAGAAGTCTCCGGTGAAAAGTTCCTGACACTTTCCCCCAAGCTCACCATGCAGTCTTTACGAAAAGATGTGGTAGATCTGTTGGAAGCGCAAGAAGGAAAATTTGTACTTGCTTCACGTCTCGCCGCTTCCTTCCGTTCAAGTTATGGCCGCAAGTTTCCTCTTGGCGCCGCTAAGCTGGAGGAATTGATCAAAAGTCTGGACGGAAAAGTCAAGGCAAGTTGAATGTGTTCTGTAACTTGGTGGCATGTTTGGGTCAGTGTTCAATTGCAAAGAATCATAGCAACGAAAAAGTTCTTTCTCGTGAAACTCTCTAAGCCAATCAGAGGCAAGATCAAAACCAATTGTAAGCTGCTCTCAGCTCAAGCGTTTTCCCGCGCTTATTTTCCCGCGCTTATTTTCCCGCGCTTATTTTCCCTCGCTTAGCTCCGGCGTCGTGTTTTTTCCTTTGCATTCCAAGGGTGTTTGTGTGTCATAGACAGCAGCTTTTCGCCATTCACGGTTTGTTGTGGCTTATTCGTGAGGGCTGTTTCGGTGTCCATTGAGTTAAAGGGTATCGCAATCAGGGAGTAACTGTTTTAAAATTGCTGATTTTTGTGTAGGTCAAGGGATCTGGCAGTGATAAAATTCTACACCTTACCGTGACACCACCCCAAGGTAAGCCGAGGATATTTCAGCGGTGACAAAGGTCTTAAGATGAGGGACGTTCTTTCTTGTACAGCATCACACAAAGCTTACAAGCAACGTAGGTGCAAGGAAGCTGTTGCACTCTGTAGCACATCTCACTCACTGTGTTTTACGGAAAGCAGTAACAGTAGGCTTGGCATACAATCGTTTCTCGACGAGGGAGCTGCAGTGAGCGTAAATAGCAAGCCAAAATTCTGGTTCTTCTGGTTTTTCAAACTTAATCGAATAGTCTCTTCATTTGCTGTTTTTGACTCGCAGACAAAATTCCAGTTCGGTTACAGCCTCTTGCCGACAAGATCACCAAACTGCTATTGAAGTTTCCTGGCGCCAGAGTGGCGCAGTTTGCCTTCTCGGATATTTTCTTACAAGAGTATGGCCAGGTGTTGAAGCCTAAGGACTGGGGATTTGGCAGCGTAGACGCACTGACGCGTGCCCTTGAAGATATTCTTGAGGTTAGACTAAATTATATTGAAGCATGCCTTCTCCTTGTTTTCTATGTTAATTTAGGGGTGTTTACTCAGCAGTCTTTTCGGCTCAAGTGTCTGCTACACGAATTCAGACAAAACTTAGTAATATACCATTTACCAAATCTAAGGCCGAAATTAGAACCGGTAGGAAGGAAATAGGAAGAAATGAAGGCTAGCGTGTCCGAAGTGGTTGAACTAGCAGCAGGACTTGTATTTCATAGGTCTGTTGTTCTGGTCGTCTTGTGTTTGTCTAATGAGATTAATTTTTGTATACCGACTCCCCAACGTCGTTAATATATAAAATATAAAATACAAAGAAAATTAATTTTTAATGAGTGTCTTTATATCTGATAAAACACGGCTAAATTTTTACCTCCAGTTTTACCTGGGAAAATAATTAGAAAACCCAAGGATTATTAAAAAATGAATAGATCTGCAACAGAAGTTTTTGTTTGTCGGGTCTAAAAACACTCGGCTACGCCTCGTGTTTTATACCCGATAAAACACTGCTGCTCGTTTTTTAAACGTTACTTAAACGTTTTCCCTTGTTCTTTTAAGGGATAAAACACGGAAATCGGTTTCAAAATTTAACTCTAACTTACAGTATATTTCTAAAGTTCATTTTGCTCAGCGGCGTTCCCTTGTACGTTTTCACAGCTTGGGAACGGGCCCCACGGCCAGAAGATTGGGGCGAGAAAGGACAGTTCTCGCCCCCAATCTTCTCTCGGCTTCCCCACTTGCGTGACTCGCAGGCTCTGCTCGCAGGCTTGCGTTTCCAGCTCCATTTTCTTTGATTTTTGCCGCTGCTGGGAGCCCATGGCCAGGAACGTCCATATGCACTGTATCCTTGAGTCAACCTTTGCGCGTATCTTTGTAGTTTTAGAACTGCCTCTTCTGCAGGAGGCTTAAATTCGCCCCGAAATTCTGAGTTTCCGAGCTAACTGCCATTCCCGTGACTTTCACTGTTAACATTGAGATGATCGACGTGTGACCCTCTGAGAAACCCCGCGGCGTTCTAAAAATAGAAGGATACGCTGATAGGGCTTATATGGACGGCAGAGGTAGCTTCCTACTAGTCATGGGCTCCTGCATGTGCATGTGTTTGCAGGTCCAAGGTACGGGCAACATGGCCGCAGTGTGCGTAAAGCAGGACCATCTTGTGAAGGTGTTTTCTCGCTGTGTGGTTGATCTGCTGATAGGACAGGCTGACAAGTGTGTGCGGCTGTCCAAGTTGGTGCCTGCTTACGAGAAACTCCACAACCACAAACTTCGTGCACAGAACTTTGGCTTGGCCTCCCTTGATGAGTTGTTGTCCGTTATTTCTGCTGTTGCAAAGGTTTGCAAACTACAGACTTGACATCTAGATGTAGCTAAGGAGACTTACAAAGTTAGGCCGGCGCAGTTGTTCGAAAGCCGAGTGACGGCTAATCAGCGATAAAAAACTTCACCGAAGTTTTTGCGAGGCTTTCAAAAAGAAATTTTAAGGCTAAAGCTAAGGAATAACTTCCCGGCGTTAAAACGATTCAGCCAAAGTACGGCAAAATTTTCTCTAATTTCGTTTCCTTCATTCTTACAAAAACAGGTGGACAGCAAAGATGGCAAACTTCGTTTAACTCCTCTACAAACCTTCGCCTTTGAGACCCGAGACCTGCTGCAGCATCTTGACGGGTGCGTTTCCCTGAACCGCTTTGCTCCCAACTTCCAACAGCTGTATGGACGACCGTGCAAAGCAGCTGATTACGGCTTCAATCGCATATCTGAAGTGATTGATACCATCTCTAATGTGGCTGAAATACGTGGCAAGAGTGCTGAGAAGATGGTTGTCCTCGTAGATGGGGGCGATGTCGTTTTACCTCTCAGTCAACGTAAGATCTTTTGCTGGCTGGGTGTACACAATCGTTGTCTTATTGAATTGTGGTTTTCTTAGACAAAAATAGTTACGACGCAATGCCTCTCTCAAGTCGTAGTAATCTACGGGTACCGGTTTTGTTACCAACTTGCAGTAAGGCTTCGTTAGAGTGAAGTGTCGGGCCGACACTTCGCCCATAACAGCTTGAGGTAAAATACGACAGTATCTTTGTTTAGACAGCCAGTTGATGTGGTGAGAGAGACCAGCAGCGAGCTCGTGATGGAGATCTTTACCCTTGTTCCAGTTTTGCCACGCTGTTAATGACTCACAGTCTCCAAAAAACCAGACTTGAAACTTCTCATTACGTTTTCTCGTCGAGTGGAAAAATAGTGGAGACAAATTCACTCTCCACCCACTACTAAAATTGTACTTATCTTCGGGCTCGAGTCGTGACTCAAGTGCCCTTTTTCTTTCGATCTAAACAATGCCCCATTAGTGCATGCTAGATGTAATTTTGCGTCGCCATACTAACAGATATCCCGGCTGCGCCCTTTTAAACCCTTGCAATCCGACGAAACTCGTTTCTCCCTTTACTTATTTCTTTGGACCAGATGCAGAGATGTCGAGACATCAGGAAGGCGACGCGCAGGCAGCTCGTTTGTCTTCTGACAAGAATGATGCTAATAACTCGGTTTCAGTTGCACCAGTCGATGTAGAAGAAGGTAACGATTTTTGTACCATATTAGTTTAACGAGAACCTTTTGTTTCAAGGTACCAGTTTTACTGAATGCACTGTATTTGTTTTTTTATTTCGTCTTCAGATGATGAAATCGTAGTTACCATTGATGACAAAGATGGAGAAGGCAAGTTTAATTAAGCTTCACAGATTGCGAATCTGGCTTGGTGACATTAACCTATCGATCACAGGTTGACCCACAGAGTACAAAGATTCATTTGTACCCGATATTACTGCCGGCTAAATTACTGAACTAAAATCGACGGCCTTAATCGTTATTTTTATGGTGTTGTGTGCTTTCCTTTGCTAGAACTTTGGGGTTCGTTTTCGCCCAACGTCGTGCGCGAGCTCGTAAGCTGTGTTGGACAGGCTGGCGAAACGATCAAACATTAGTTTTTGTTCGCAACACAAAAGTTGGATGAAAGTTAGGACATGACACACGAGACTGGCCCTGGCTGTCAAACATGTCCATTATCCAACTGAACACACAATGTGGGACGAAAATGTTTTATCGTTCAATCGGGGCTTCGCACGCGTAACCATTTCATTAATTTACGTTAAATATACCATTAATCTGCCACTCTGTTTTCAGTTGCTATGCGTTTACGGTCACTAGGATCACGAGAATTTCTTCAAACTTAGCCGTTTCAATCTTCTGTTTTTTATTTATCCAGACTTAATAGTCCTTGATGGGGAAGGATCATTCAGACCATTCCTAGAGCAGACTGTGGCTGAAGATTGGCTGATGGCTCCTGTTCCGGAATCCCTCCCGGAACCAGAGCTGCAACCTGCGATCCCCGAGCCTCCCCCGGTCGGTGATCTCATATCCTTCACCGAGTTTGACATGGATGTGCTCCTCGCAGCCATCAACAACATGGGTCTGCCCAACCCCCTAAGCACGAGCCCAGGGGGGGACTTGACTGAGCTGCGGGCAGAGTCAAATGAGCTTTCCGGTGAATATAATGGTATTTGCTCACCGCAGCGAGGCAACAGGGTGCCTCCGGTTCAACGACGATCAACATCGGAAGCTGATCTGAAGGATCTGGAGTTGCCTAGTGTCCCTTGTGCGCCTTCAGTGAAGCCATCCACAGTGAAACCTGGAGTCATGCTGCACTCTGAATTGGAGGCAGATCTGCTGTCTTCCAGCCGTCCAGAACCAGCAATGCCAAGAAAACTCGCAGCAAGATTCCCTTGCGAAGCTGTGGAGAAGCCAACCACTCATCGGCGTAAGAGCTTTGAGCAGGAAAAGAAAGGCAAAGCGAGAAGGTTTTCTGCCCCTAAAGTTAAACTGGCTGCTACTTTCGGTAAGGCGCCCGGAAACTAAAAATCAGCATTCCAGGCGATGAAGACCCACATTTGAGTTCAAGGGCCATTGGTAGCAGAAATTGGTATTTTACTCTGATTGGCCTCCTTGATCTCTTAGCAGCCGCTATTTGGGTCGTCATACAACGATTTTCGGGAAGTGTTGATGTTATCTGTGTCACGCAACGATCCTTTCCGAAAGTCGTTGCGTTGCGTGAACAAAGTCAGGTTGAAATAGCGTAGTAAACTATGTTTGTGGTCGAAATCACGGCGATATCTTGGTTCCAGATGTTCTTGCACTAAGAATCAAACTAAATTTATACTTTCTTTGGTTTTCGGGGCCCCAAAGTTTTGTTTCAGTGTTTGTTTGTTTGCATTGTGTTCATGGCCAAATAGAACGTATACACGGCAGACCAAACCAAAACAAACGGCTAGCTAACGGCATCGCTGGAGCAAACCAGTCTTTCAGAAATGAACTCAATTTTCCCACACAGCTTTTCGTTGTAGTGGATCAAGATATCCGCTGGTCACGTAACTGAATGCGCTCTGAATGAACTAGGGTAACTTCGTTCGTGGCAAATGTGCACTGTTGTGCTTCTCCCTTCATTGTTTATGTGCTGTTTCAAGTAATAGTGGCCCCGAAAAAGCAGAGTTTCCATCGATCTTCGTGGAGATCAGAGGGAACTCTGCTCACAGGGCAGAAAAGCGCGCGCTGAAGAAAACGATCATAACAGTCGTAGATACATTCGTAGTTAGAGAATTACAGTTGGCGTTCTCGTTGCCAGCTTCGCGATGCGAGGTGATAAGTGGCAATGACCCACCTGCTTTTGATAGTTGGTTTCAATAACTGGCAAAAACAGTTCATTTCCCTTTAAAAAACGCCGACCTTCTTTAACTATCAAGGCTTATTTCTTTACTGTTTATAGTTTGTTATTTGTTCTGTTTTCCTGACATTTTAGTTTTGGTTACGTGTTTGTTGGGTTTCTTTGAAAAGGGCAAACGCATGCAGAAGGTAACGAAGAAAAGAATGAAGATGGGATAACAGCCATCGCTGAGTGAACGACGCGATTCCTGCTCTAAAATCCACTTAACCGGCTTCGTTTCCTCGATCTAGCTAGGAAATTTCTAGTTGTCTGTAATTGCCGCAGGGTTATCTGTAGCTTTTTTAGTTCTTCGTTGTGGCAATCTACTGGGATATTTCAACTCTCGGGAAGGCAAGAGCTGTTGTCTTGCGTAAAAAGAAAACACGGAAAAGCCGAAAGGTGGTTTTATTAACGCTCGGCAAATGAAAGAAGCCCAATTTGCGCACTGTTTTTACGCAACGCATTCTCTAAGACTGGGGCCAATCATGTTCTGTGTTTCCATTTGTTTTTGAACTCCTTTCCTTTTGTTGAGGAATCGTGACCGTATTATTTTCTTCCGACCTGCCCATTGGCTGTAGGGCAGGTCGGTGGATCCTTCGTTGTGATTGGACGACGTGGAACGGCTCATTGACGTCATCAGTGTTCTAGTTCCAGTCCTTTCTGCAGATCTGAAGGAAGGTAATGTTTTGTTTTAATATGTTAGTGTCGTGTGTTTGTTTCTTTGTCTTCACTGACTTTTCTTCGCGACTCCCTCCAAATCATATTAATATACTTCTCTGGTGCAGGATTGATTCAATTTTACAGTATGTTGAAGAGGGGAAAAAAGTAATTACTTTAGTCAGGCGGTAAATGAAATATAAAGGTAGAGATTAGAAAGGAAAGAAGAGATTATACTTGAGGCTGCGGTTTGGCGAGGCTGAGCCCTTCGAAACTTGGCAGCTTTTGAGATGTACTGGCCACATAGACTGGACAAGGATACAATGTATGCGATGTTTGCGGCTCCTCGTGTTGAAGAAAAAAAATAATTATTTTTATCGCTGGCAGTCGCTTATGAGAGCATCAGTCATGGATTTTGCCAAAGGACTCGTTATGCGGAGAGAGGTTCTGTCCATTGGAAAGATGATCGGCCAGCGTTCAAGGAATAGAAGGACTTTGCTTTCTACTTAGGTTTGTTTAGATTTAGGGAAGTAAACAGCACTGTTTCACGGTGTTGTCAGTGAGCGTAAGATTGTGTTGTTTTATTCTAGTTGTCTTTTTAATGTTGATTTAAACGCGTAAGACGTGTGTTGGACCATTTTACGTGAACAAGATGATTTCCAGGGCAAATGGAACCCAGTTCAACCCAGTTGGTTGCTGAAATAAGCTGAGATAAACCGGCTTCATGCCAGGAAACTGGGTTCAAACCGGAGGGAGGGTGGGGGTAACTTTTAGTGAGCTGCAGATGAGTAATTTCGGTGAGTTAAGAGAATTGCTATTTTAATGGCATTTATAGATAGTACAAAACGTAACATGGAAACGCTGCGGTAGCCAGCAGAAGGGGTGTTTCCATCTGTTATTTGACTGAAGTCTTCAGGGACGGCCTTCGTGCATTTTAATGCTTGCAGATATTTATGTCTTATTGAGGAAGGTGCATTTTCAAGGGAATCAAGCTGTCACCGCGTTGTTGTTCGGAAGCGGCACACGACGAAGTGAGAGGTCTTTCAAGAAGTGATAGTTGTTTTGGGTGCTGTAAGTTGAATTCAACAGCACGAGTAGCGTGTAGAGCAGCGTTTATCCCTCGTATGTCGACTTATGTATGCGAGGATGCAAGCCGAAGCAACTTATCGGTGCAATAGCTTAGAGACTGGCAACAGCTTCACATGTATAGGAAGACCCTTGTTTTGATGTCTTGAACGATAGGCAAGAGGAGAAGTCGTTTTAATTGGAGTGAATGATATCCTTTGCTAGTTTGGTGGGGAATCTAAGCGTCGTTGCAGCACAGAACTGACGGGAAAGAATCACAGCATCTTATTAAAGGGTCTACAAGTCGACAGGACACCAGAAGAAGCAAAGGTACTTGCTCTCGTAAGACCGCCAGCCCATATGGTATGGTGGTTTTTTTTTTTAATCCAGTGCAAACCAAGAGATGATCTCTTGCTGCAAACTTAATGACCCAGGCGAAAATTTTCAAGTTCCGGGAGTTCGCTGGCGAGCGACTTTGGACCGTGCACAGCTCGACCGCGACCATGTGAAGATTTGCGTGACAGGGGTTTGAGAAAAGACACTAGAAATAAGTAAAATAGTTTGGATAAGGAGTGTAAATAGAATAAGCGTTTTTTATCAATAACAACTATCAATTATTTATAATCCAATGGAAGGCCTGTGGACGTCCTAACGCAACTTGGGTGTACAAAGGGATCGAAACCTAAAAGAGTGATGGGAGGAAAAAAAGAAGGGAAGACGGGATTTTCAGTTGGTGATTTTATGTGCGCAACCTTAAGTCTCTGCAGAGACAGTGACATAAAATAGAGGTGTGGAAATATAACTTTGGTTGAAAAAGAATGAAAAGAAAAGTGTAGGAACTAAGAGTGATGTTGAAGTGGAAAATATAAGTGATCTTGGACTGGAGTGGTAAACCTGCAGATAGGGGAAGTATTAAAAACTAAGACAAAGTAAATGACGAGAAGAGGAATGTGGACAAAATGATGTAATTTAACGCTTGGATCGTGAAAGAAGGGTTAGCTACAGTCGGACGTGATAATGTTATCTGGTTCTGATCACAGATCAAATAGTGTGTGCTGAAGCTCTCAGGAAAATGAATAGAAGAGCGAACAGTAAGGGATGAGGCAGTAACTCGAGAATTTGAGAGAAGTCAAGGTTGCGGACGAAAGTAAGTTTAAGAAGAACAATTCGCTGAACGTACGACGAAAATGACAAGGAAAACGACAAGAAGAAT
>BLFK01001094.1:3616961-3619461 GCA_014634185.1 Astreopora myriophthalma
ATGACCCAGGCGAAAATTTTCAAGTTCCGGAAGTTCGCTGGCGAGCGACTTAGTGCACAGCTCGACCGCGACCATGTGAAGATTTGCGTGACAGGGGTTTGAGAAAAGACACTAGAAATAAGTAAAATAGTTTGGATAAGGAGTGTAAATAGAATAAGCGTTTTTTATCAATAACAAATATCAATTATTTATAATCCAATGGAAGGCCTGAGGACGTCCTAACGCAACTTGGGTGTACAAAGGGATCGAAACCTAAAAGAGTGATGGGAGGAAAAAAAGAAGGGAAGACGGGATTTTCAGTCGGTGATTTTATGTGCGCAACCTTAAGTCTCTGCAGAGACAGTGACAGAAAATAGAGGTGTGGAAATATAACTTTGGTGGAAAAAGAATGAAAAGAAAAGTGTAGGAACTAAGAGTGATGTTGAAGTGGAAAATATAAGTGATCTTGGACTGGAGTGGTAAACCTGCGGATAGGGGAAGTATTAAAAACTAAGACAAAGTAAATGACGAGAAGAGGAATGTGGACAAAATGATGTAATTTAACGCTTGGATCGTGAAAGAAGGGTTAGCTACAGTCGGACGTGATAATGTTATCTGGTTCTGATCACAGATCAAATAGTGTGTGCTGAAGCTCTCAGGAAAATGAATAGAAGAGCGAACAGTAAGGGATGAGGCAGTAACTCGAGAATTTGAGAGAAGTCAAGGTTGCGGACGAAAGTAAGTTTAAGAAGAACAATTCGCTGAACGTACGACGAAAATGACAAGGAAAACGACAAGAAGAATGGATGGTATCATAAAACACTGGGAGGTGAAGTGTCAATGGGCAGAACGAGAAAACTGCAATTTGAAAAAGGTTGAACAAGAATAGTAACGGAGGAAGGAAGAGAACTTGAAGCAGCAGCACTAAACAGAGACGGCAGAGGGAAATTGAATTGAAATGGTTATAAAAGTGGTAAATTCCACTAATGAGATAAGTATGACTATCGGGGAAAAGGGATTTAAAATGGGAAAATATTCAGCACCTTGAGAAGTATTTTAAGATGTCAACAGAAGAACTAACATGAATTGAAAGGGAGTTAAGTTTGGGATGTTTAGGACGGCATTGAAAATGGAACATTGGAAAGAACATCGGCTTAAAATGATGGCAAGTAAACAAATTCAGTGGTAAATTGGGTTTAAAATTTGCCGCAAATCGTTAGTGGTTTGCTGTCCTGAGGTAAGCTGGTAACAAATCTCACCGACGAGACTACGATTGAGTACATTTCCATTGTAAGTCGGCAATGCCGGCAACAGCTCTTTCCGTGACAAATGTGTACAAATTAAAGTAACGAGGAGTAGAATAGTTTTGTGAACTGAGAGCTGGTTAAGGTGGCGTAAAACATAAGCTAGATCTTTTAGTCGATTCTCTCAAGGCTGTTTATCCTATTAATTGTTCGATCTTTTGTTTGTTGTTGTTGTTGTCGTTGTTGTTGTTTTCGCAATTATTATTCTAGTTTCTCGCATTGTGTTGCAGCTCTTAAGTTTTGTTTGTCGGGTGAGAAAGTTAACATAGAACTGTATTTTCAATGACCGGTGACTTTCTTTAGCCTCCCATGCAGTCGTTTTTAGGGGAGCAGTGTTTCTCTTCCCCACCCCTTGAAGAACTGGGACCAGCTCCTACTTCTTGTAAGATGTTCGTGATTCCATGGAGCATAGCTACGACAAAGATGCCCCGTAGACTACCATAAACTTGCTTTGTGGGGAGGAGAGACTCGGAGATCCAAGAAATCTAAAAAGGACTATGTGACAGGCTGTCGACTCTCTCAAGTGGTCTGCGTTTGATAACATTGCGTGAAAGCAGATCTCTGCACCCACAATAGTGACAATCGCGCTAACACCCTACCCCAAACCCCGAGCGCTGGTCACTGAATCTACTTCACCCCATGTTATCTGATGCTAGCCCTCTCAAGTAATGCCTGGCTTCCAACATGATCGCTGCGATCGCAGCGTTCATATGGAAACGGTTCGGTCTGCTACTGCAGCAATCGTAGCGATCAAAATATATGAAAACCAGGGAAAATAGCAACAATTCAAGACCCAAATCCCAGCTTTCGCTCGTCTCTTTTTGCGCGATCTTGGCGATAGTAGCGATCGTATGGAAACCAGGCACAAAGGAAAAAGGCCCCAGTTATTGAACTTAGTTCAAAAGTTCGCTATACGGGTTTACGGGTTCCTTTGGAAAGAGGCCAGTTCCTGTAACACCAGCCAGAGATCAGAGACCGGTTTTTGTAGTTCGCTGGGGTGTGATGCAACCTGTCCGAGACAGTTAGCTTTAAGTCTTGATTTGCGACACGAGCCTTCGGAAATTACTAGAACAACTAGCGACTTTTCAATTATTTCATCTTAATAAATACTGACAAAAATCAAGACGAAGGGTCTCAATTCATTTTCTGGGTGCAGGGTTGAATAAATAGTGATTGTACACGAAATACTCGAATTTGCGGATGTTAAATAGGTAAAT
>BLFK01001094.1:3624461-3629461 GCA_014634185.1 Astreopora myriophthalma
ATTTCAGATCACAAGACAGCCTCAGAGGATTTGTTTCCTTCCTGCCAGTGTTGTTTTTGAAAGAAGCAATTCTTCAGATCACAGGCATGTGTTCTGAGATGGGAAAACAAACAACAAAGCTAAAAAGGTCTTGGTATTTCAACTGTGCGGGTCACAGTATGTTCAAAATTATTTGCCTTCACTTAGCTCCCACAAGTCTCATCTAGATAAGTGGTTAGAAATCTAAGAGTCATAGCTTCCCCTTCTGTTAGAAGAACTCGGCATTTATTCTGAGTGCGTATGTGCCTGTCATTTCAGTTAAATTAACTATTCTGTTAATCTACTGGACTAAAAATTTACTCTCTCATTCTGAAGGCTTCACCAATAAACAAGTAATACTTTACATGGCATGTTTAGTTAACTTTAAAAATTGTAAGGGACAAATTGGGTGTCCGCATACCTACGTGTTGGCGTTTTCCCACGGTATTAGGCAGGATTAGAATGTGTTGGTTTCCAGATAGGAGTTTTTTAGTCAAGTTTTTTTTTAGTCGAGAAAGCATAATAACTTGTAAGTATGCCATGTTTCCCGTTTATTCAAACTTATAAGTTGTTAATAGTTCTTTTGTCGTTTTTTCAGCGAATCATTTCTTTCACTTCACCTTTTCCTCCATGTGAATGGATGAATACAAGTTATGTGCAGATGATTGAAATTTAAGTTTAAGTAGCTGAAGTGGACGCTACAAAAATGGACCGATTTATTGTTACGATATATGATAACTGTCAAATTTCTTGCGTGCTAACTGGCAGGAGGCAGACCATTTGGCCATTTACAAGCACAGCCAAGAAGTTGAACCACGGAATTTCTGTAACAATTCCAGCAAGTGGTTAGAGCAGGACTTGAACCTGGGTCCTGGGACTTGGGCCCTGGGACCTGGGACCTGGCACCTTGGGACCTGGGCCACATTAAAAAAACTGAAAGCTTTTTAATTTTACCAACATTGAATTATTTTATTTGTAGCAAATTGTGACGCCGCAGTTGTATGACATTATCAACTCGTATAAGCCTGAGTACATCTGGTCTGACGGTGACTGGGAGGCAAGCGACACTTACTGGAAAAGCAAAGAATTCCTGGCCTGGCTTTACAATTATAGGTGAGGTTAAATTACAGGGTAGTAGAGGAGTAGGAACTTTACGTGCACAAGGGAGAAAGCAAAAAAGGTTCACCAGGATCATGGATCCAGCCATGCTTGGATATAGTATGTTTTTATATTAAAAAACACGAAGGCAAAGTGAATATTGGTGAATATTTACGAAGACATAGTCATGGTAAATATTCACCAGTTTTTGCCGAGCTTGAGGCAAATAATTGTTTTGGTATATTTTTCAGCGATGAACATCAAGAAAGTGCAGAACAACTTGCTAAAACTGCGTGTGGTTAATATAACACCAAATTTATGTCTTCACGGTTAAAAATTATACTCTCTCTATAGGTACATTTGGGGTGGTCTGTATCTTTAAAAAAGTCTGAAGAATGCAGGGTGAATACTTTTTAGTGTATCTCTGCAGTACATGCATGGTACATGTAAATACTGAAATCATCATACATTTTTAGCAATGTCAACTTAAGACAACCTTGAGAGACAAAACCCCTGTTGCCTCGTTTAGAGAGGTCCACTGCTTTGAGATTGTCATTGTGACAATGGTGGTGATGATGATGATGATGATGATGATGATGACGACGACGACGACAGTGACAGTGGTATTGGTGCTATAAGTTTCAAGGGGCTTTTTACGTGGACGGAGGAAGATCCTAGCACTAGGGACAGAGAACCAAACATGGCGGCTTCCGGCCTTTCAGCTGCTTTTTTTTGCCAATTAATGCCCCGTAACTGCAACCAAAATTTCTGCTGGTAAACCAAACGGAAAATTGTTTCACTTTCTAGAATCATCCTAGTGCTAGGATCTTCCTCCCTCCTTGTAAATGGCCCCTTAGTAGGATGGTACAGTTGGGTTAACGGTTGTGTTGATGATGATGTTGATGATGTTGATGCTGATGATGGTGCTGATGATGATGTTGATGATGATGATGATGTTGATGATGTTGATGTTGATGATGATGTTGTTGATGTTGATGATGTTGTTGATGTTGTTGATGTTGTTCATTATGATGAAACTGGAACCTTGGCAAACTTCATGACCCCTCGTTCTTGTTATGGTACAAGGAAGTTTTATCATACTGGCCTTTTAGCTGCAATAAGATCAACAACAATGTTGTCACATTTACTGTGAGCTACCAGGGCTGTTATACCTAATGTACTCAGTTGTTATATGTTCTCATATCCTTTTTTTTAATCTATCAGCCCTGTGAAAGATACTGTAGTGGTAAATGACCGTTGGGGTGCTGGTGACATGTGTCACCATGGAGGGTCGTATACCTGTTCTGACCGATTTAACCCAGGTACCTTGTCTTACATGTTAGTTCATTATTGGAAATTGATTTGTGAAAATGAAAAGTGATGCACTTGCAGAGTAGAGTAGGACTTGCGAAGTAGCATTCTATTGATGTGGTTGTTTGCAGATGTTCCTCTGTTTAGGATTTTGGTGGTCAGTTGTTCATACTGTATTTGATTTCTGGCTTATCTGAAAGCAAAAAGGAAAATAATGACCAAAAGGAGTTTTCAATGGCCCAAGTTTAGTGGATCTCCAGTTTTGATCATTTTTCATGAATGCTGTTTGCGGTTTTGATAAGTATTTGTAATTGCAGTTTACCGGTTTCCAGCAATTTTTGGGTGGTTTGTAGGTAGGCCATTGTGCCTCCCTCAGTTAGAGCACAGGGTTACATGCATAACATTGATGGCTTTGCTGGTACTGCAATTTTTTACATCACCTTTCTGCAGGAGTCTTACAGAAGCACAAATGGGAAGATGCCATGACAGTTGATAAGCGCTCTTGGGGCTATCGCAGAAACACAGTTTTATCAGATTTTCTCACCATGGACGACTTGACTTATATTCTGGCATCAGCTGTGAGGTTAGCTAGTATACTTTTTGTTGTTTTCCTTTTCTTTTCTTTTTTTAATTAAAAGGAGTAAAATTCGTTCTTGGTTAAACATTAAATAATAAAAATTGGTGTAACTAGAAGTTTGGGAAATGTTGAATTTTCAGCATTCTGGTGACAATTCCTCAATAAACACTAATTTATTCATACTAACCCCTTGTCCAATATAGCTACATAATGAGATTCAGCATAAATTTCATGGTTGTCACAAGGTGTCTCCTAAAGCCTAAGAACTTCATGTATCACAACACGGTTCGGCTTTGGGTTCAGATTAGGGTAAGGGGGACACTCTGTGACACCTAGACAAAGTCTGATGAACATCAAATGTATTGTACAACAATCAATTTATTATCGTCAGCATCTCTGCACTGTCTCATTTTGTTAGTTGAAGTTGATTTGAATGTAAAGATGCCCTGTTTGAAACCTTTAGAATTTTTCCAGTACTACGAGAAAAAAAAAACAAGTTATTCAGAGCAAAGTAGACAGTAACTCTGATCGGACGTCGAACTTCTCAAAACCCCTGAGAGTAACATCTACATTTATTTTTCAGCTGTGGTGGCAACATGCTCATGAATGTTGGACCAACAGCGGATGGCAGGATTGATCCCATTTTCCAGGAACGGCTTGAACAAATGGGAGACTGGTTGAAGGTTAATGGAGAGGCTATCTATGCAACCAAACCTTGGAGGGCACAGAATGATACCATAACACCCGATATATGGTAAGACCAGAAGTAAAAGAAGTTTTAATTCAAGAACACTGAAGCCTTAATCCTAATCTTAGGCCAGACCACTTGTATTAAGACATGCAAAAGTTCTTCCTCCTCCACCGCAGAAGAGGTCATTTTTAAAACATCTCTGAAAGAACTAAAATGTCTCTGAGCATTTAAAATTTCCAAAATTTCCTTTTTCTTGGGGGTGGGGGGGCTGCATGCTTTCAGACATGCTTTCAGACTCCCCTCGCACCCTGTGAGCACTCGCTTGGGTGCTTCTCTTAACTTGCTCCACAAAAACGTTTTGAGAAGGCTGCGATGGACCATAGTTTCTGAAACGTTCCTAATTCAATGGTTCAATGGTACATGTATGTACCATTTTATACAGAAATTTGCAGGTTTCCGTGTAAAATGAATGATGAGGAACCCCGAATTTTGGTTATTTCGGCAACGCAGCCAAAGATTTTTTTGGAAATAAGAGAGCTTTTTTTTTGGTCTCCTACGGAGACGTTGCTTGCGCTTCGACTTGCTTTGCTCCCTTTGGGGGTGGGGTGGGCCCTACACAGTTAAGGATTTGTGTCCAATGGTTAGTGAAAAGTGGCTTCTGATTGGTACAAATGTGGAATTTATTTGATCCGATTTAGTGGTAACCCTGTTATTACTGCTTCCAGGTACACAAGCAAAACAGATGTCGTTTATGCCATATCTCTGGAGTGGCCTTCGGAAGGCATGCTGAATCTCACTGTACCTATTCCGTCGGCATCAACGACTGTCACTCTGCTCGGGCTACCTGATCATACGCTTCCTTGGATGGCCATGCCAGGAAGAAATGGAATTATTATAACGGTTCCACGACTGACTGTTAACGAATTGCCTTGCCAGTGGGCCTGGGTCTTTAAAATGATTGGTGTTAAGTAAGATTTGTAAGCCGCAAAGCCGGCGACGCTTTCTTTAGTGTAGGGCGGTTTTCGCTTGAGAGAGTCACCAAATTTAGTCATTGCACCATTTTACCCTTTTCAATTGACTGTCGAAAGGTAATGACGCGATTGCGATTGCTGCGCTTAGTGATTGGCTGAAAATTCTCGCGCCTGTTTATCAGCCAATGAGAAGGAAAACCAAAACCAATCGCGACTTGCAGGCGCGATTTTTCCCGCGCTTTGAGCAATTTACATGGAATTGCTACCAATTTTGATTGGCCCATTGCGCTGTTTGCACCTGCTGTGATTGGTCGGAGTAATTACTTTGGTATTG
>BLFK01001094.1:3634602-3642102 GCA_014634185.1 Astreopora myriophthalma
GGGGGGGGGGCATGCGACTTGCCTGATCTGACAGATTAACCCTTTCCTGCCTGAGGGGTATCTCAGTGATGAGTAAAACCATCCGGCGTTAGCCTGAGTATAATCTGTGAAGTCACTGTTGGGCATTAAAGGGTTCTAGTATCCTCTCAGGGTCCTTGAAGATCTATCAAGAATCTTTGCTTAAGATCCTTGTACTTGTTTTCACAAGGATCTTTGAAGGATCTTTAAAGATCCTTCCAAGATCCCTCAAAGATCCTTCAAAGATCTTTAAAACTTCCTCATCCTTAACGATCTTTAGCAAGTCCTTGAAGATCTCTAAGAATCCCCAAAGATCCTGTGAGGTTTTTGACCAGGCATCTGGCTGTGCCTTCCTTCCAAAGTGGCCTGACCAAGTAGGGTAACATGGTCAGGAAAGAGCTACTGCTCAGCTGAGGAGGATGCTGTTCTTGTTTTATTTTACAGATATTTTGTTTTGACAAGTAAGCACCACGAAGGCTGGACAAATTGGAGATCAAATGTGTCCTGGAACTGGAACTCTGTCAACAATGGTCCTCACAGAGATCTTGTAGGTAAGGGTTGAAGTTGATCCTAGTTCAGCCATCATGATGGCATATATTAACTTCACTTGATGTGTTATCCCACAAAACATCCTCATATATATACATATGCCCCATGCAAAGTTCTTTGGTTTTTTTATCCTTGCACCCTACCCCTCCAGAAATTCCACCTTATAATTTCCAAAAATCTTTCACAGGGTGGGTTAATAGATAGTTCTTAGAACCACACCAATATTATGCCTGTCAAACTAAATACTTCTGGTCTGTTCACCTTACAGGTGATCTTATGACAGCCATCAGGTCACGCACCAATGTCACATTTGGTTTGTACTATTCTTTGTTTGAATGGTTTCACCCACTTTACCTCAAGGACAAAGAAAATCATTTTGCAACCCAAGATTATGTTGATGTAAGTCAATAATATGCAAACGAAAATCAATAGTAATTAGTAATAGTAATGGTAATGGTACTACTACTAATAATAATAATAATATAAATAATAATAATAATAATATAAATAATAATAATAATAATATAAATAATAATAATAATAATAACAGTATTTGCCATAATATTTCTAGAGCGCAAATTTACATCATGATGTCAATGTGATTAAATGCACTTTACAAGAAGACCAGAAATCAGATCAAATGAAATCAATTGAAATGTTCCTTTGGGATGAGAGGGGAAAACTGTAGTACCTGGAGAAAAGAAAAAGCTCTCATAACATGTTGGAGATCCAAAAAACTCAATCCATGTACACGCATATGACATTGTGTCTGGGATTGAACCTGGGACACATTGAAGATGCCCACCCGCCCTCTCTATTGGCTAGACATTCTTCTTTTGATAGCCAGTTAGATTGGGTTTTTACCTTTTTCTATTTTGTAGAGTGTTATGCTTCCTCAGTTGTATGATATTGTAAACAGTTACAAACCAGAGTATATCTGGTCAGATGGCGATTGGGAGGCTGGGGACACTTACTGGAAAAGCAAAGAATTCCTGGCATGGCTGTATAATGACAGGTGAGGTGCCACTCAAAGTGAAATCAGGAGGACAAGAGCTCCAAATGGAATTGGAAAGAAACCATGTATGGTTTCTACAGAAGTGATTACAGTTTGATGTGATACTTAAATTTAAAGGCTTGTACCACACATAAAAGCTTGTACCACATGCAAACATTTAGAACTGCTCTTAACCTCTGCAAGCTGCAAACGACTTTGTTCCGAGATTTTATAGGAATGACATTGCCCTAGAATGTACAGATCATTTGCTAAAATGCTCTAGTATTTCGTAACGGTCACTTTTTTAAATGAATAGTTGAATATTACAGTGCCCCTGGTAACTTTTCATGTTGATCAATCATTACATAATATGACCTATCCTCACTCCAGCCTCAAATATCCAAGCACTCATGTCTTGCCTTTTTTTCAAAGATTTTTTAACCAGTTGCAAAAACGAAAAATATCATTGGCAATAAAGTACTGGTTATCAACACAGTGACTTGTAATCCTGTCTACAAATATTTTATCATTCTCACATCACTAAGTTTTTGTTTATCAGTCCTGTAAAAGATACGGTTGTGGTGAATGACCGGTGGGGTGCTGGTGATAGATGCAAACATGGTGGGGCATACACCTGTGCTGACAGATATAATCCAGGTATTCTCTCGTTGAATAGGGTAGCATCACACATGTTTAGGGGTTTTATCATGCTCAGTTAAATGTCACGGTCTCGCAGGTAAGCAAGGTTGTTGTTTTAATGGTCAGTTGAGAAGTTGAAAACTGCCAGGAAATTAGATGTGGCAAAATCATGTTGACAACTGGTCAATGTGCTCAGGGCCTGGCCCTTGAAACCCTCTAACGTTGACAATGAAAGTGAACTAGGTGGTTTACTTAAAAAAATTATTGATAAAATAATGGTAGTCCTTAAAACTCAAGACAAAATCTCCATGCTCTTAGGAAAGTATTTCATGTCCTTTAATCAGTACTAACCAGCACATAGCAGTTGAACTGTTCTGTTTTGAAACTTTCATGTGCAGGTAAACTACAGGGGCACAAATGGGAAGATGCTATGACAGTTGATAAGAACTCATGGGGCTATCGCAGAAACACAGTTTTGTCTGACTTTCTCACGATGGATGAATTAACATCTATTCTGGCTTCAGTTGTAAGGTTAGGTAGAATGTTGATTTGATCCTTTCCTTTAAATACTTGTCATCTTAGCCCTTTTCTAGCTACTAACTGTGCCTACCAAGTTTTAATCTGGGATTCCAAGGCTTTATTTTATGTACACTTATGCCATTGTGTTTTATTTTTTTGCTTGATAGTTGTGGCGGAAACTTGGTCATGAATATAGGACCAACAGCAGATGGCAGGATTGTTCCAATTTTCCAGGAACGGCTGGAGCAAATGGGAGACTGGTTGAAGGTTAATGGAGAAGCTATCTATGCAACCAAGCCTTGGAAGTCACAGAACGATACCAAAACATCTGACGTATGGTAAGAAACTTGACTGACTTGCAGTGCCATGTCTGAGTGAGAAATTATGCAGGTAGGAAATGATGGAGAGGGTATAATGAAGGGAGATGACCAGATGAGAAAGCACGTATTTCACTATTACCATTTTTATTCTGACTTCTGGCTCATGTTGTACCAGTCCCCAGTGTGTGCACGGTCACGAACCCCTAGGGAGCCACCTGTACATCACATTTTTTCATGAAATATATTTGAATCAGTTGACGAATGTTTCAGATGATTTCGTTAAAGGTGGTTTGGATCATATCACACTGAGACTGTTTCTTTGTTTGTTTGCAAGTTTATTGATAAACACTACTTGAATTTTTCTAACCAGGTACACCAGCAAAGCAGGTGCTGTTTATGCTATTGCCCTGAAGTGGCCTTCAGCTGGCATGCTGAATCTCGCAGCACCCATTCCCACAGCATTAACAACTGTCACTCTGCTTGGGCTACCGGATTATGAGCTGCCTTGGAAGCCCATGCCAGGAAGTAATGGAATTGTGATTATGGTTCCAGGGCTGACTGTTGATGAGTTGCCTTGCCAATGGGCCTGGGTGTTTAAAATGATTGGTGTTGACTGAGATTTTTAAGCTTCAAAGCCGGCGATTCATATGTCTTTAGTGTAGGGTGGTTTTCACTTGAGGGTGTCACCAAATTAAAGTCATTGCACCGTTTTCCCCTTTTCAGATGATAATCTGCATTAGAACAAAAAATTGCTCCAAACAGCTGCCATGTTTGTTTAGAGCAGTTGTTAGTTGTCATTTGACAGAGCAGTTTACTTTTGATGGAATCCATATAGAGTTAGAATGTTTGTAAATGAAACCTCCAAGAGGCATTATTGTATCACTAAAATTTTGAATAAATTGGGACTTTTAAATTATTCATTGTATTAAATCCCAGTGAAGTTCGTTTTATCCGCGTGTTATTGTGCTGGACTTCTCAGGAGAGGCACAAAAAATTATCTGAGTGGGGATGGGGCTGCGACGTTTTGGCGACATGCGAGACATCCTTGGCCAATATTTGGCCCATATTGGCATATAAATAAAGTGTGGTCCAAATTTGTGCACCATGTGGTGCACAGTTCTCTCACAACAAAAGTGCTACTTAAGGGATGGGGGCTTGATGCTTGGCTTTTCATCCCCACCTCTGGACCCGGATAAGTCTCTAACTCACTCGTCCCAGACCCCAAGTTAATCGGCGCACAACAACTTCCAAATGGCTGATCATTCGAGTGATCCCTCTGCGGTCGTAAAACAGGCAAGGTAATGGATGTTTCTTTCCTTAAATTTGTATTCTATTACAATTTGAGATATCTAAAATCAATTTTCCGCGAAATGCAGGCTTTTACAGGAGCCAGAGTTCAAAGAATTCTGCACCAAAGTCTTGAGAATTTTGCAAAGTCGGGAACGTGGATCCGAGTGTGCGAATGTTTTGAGGCGACTGTTTTTACTCTTAGCAGCGACCAGAAAAAGAAGAAGGTAAGTTTTCTGCATTTTACACTAGATTATATTGAAAACTGAAAAACAAAATCATGATAACGCCCTAATATGGGAGATCAGTCAATTCCCCCTCCCCTTCCCCCATAAAAAAACGAAAACGTACCAAGGGCCTGGCAAAACTGAAAAGTGATATCTCAACTCCTCTTCTACGAATGCCTGGCTTTTCACTGTATTCATATTAGATAAGCTTTCCTCTTGAGAGGAGTTTCTGGTGAAGATGGTTTTTCTGTCTCCAATACAAAGTGGTTATTTTCTGCCACCAGTTATCTCAAAATGAGTTTTTATGGAGTAGGCTGAACAGCCATCAAAGCAGGCCACCCTGGGGGTGCTATCTCCTAAGGGAGGACCAGGGCCATCCTCCCTGGGAAATTTGAAATTTTGGATAGTTGAATGCTTAGATTTGTAATTTGGTGCATTCTGAGTGAGTTGAAAGAGACAAAAGCTTTTAATTACAACATAGCACCACAAAGTTTTATTTCACAATTTACATAGTATAGATATATTATGAGATTGTGTCTTCGCTTCAGTCCTGCTAGGTAAACAATGCACTCTGGTGACTTTCCTATAGCATTTAGAAAGTGATACTTTGTGTGTGTGGGCTTTTTTCTATCTTTCCTTTGTTGCCACTGCAGATTGCACCGTGGCATCATGTGACTACAATTACCAGAATCCTTCAGTCTTGCTTTTCACATGCTAATTATTGCGATTGTCATTTAAATCTCAGTGGGATTGCACGATTTGAATAAAAAGAAGGAAACAAAATGAATTCTGATGGTCGTTGTCAAATGACACCATTATGGAAATTACCTATTAGTGCTCATACCATGAAGAACCTTGTATGAAATTATTTTTAGGGCTTCTTACAACACACCCACATTGCCCTCTATTTTCTTTCTTTTAATTAAAAGTCTATCAAGTCAATTAATTGAAGAACTCAAGAGTGTTGCTTGTGAACCTCAGCAAGGTCCTAACAGGTTAAGATGCCTGTGTGCTACCATCTTGCGTGAAGTCATTCCCACCAGTCAGCTTATCATTGATAATGTGGATCCACCTGTTGAACAAAAGTGGATTCCAATAATCTTACCATTGGTTTGGGTACAGGTGAGTTTAACCAATATATATTTTAAGAGCTCAGGGCAAAAAGGAAGAACTAATGGATTTTAGTATAGTGGTGATCTCACTCATCTCCCACTAATTTCCAGCCTCAGCATCATATGTGGGTTGAGTTTGTTGGTTCTAGCCCTTGCAAGCTCAAGGAGGTTTTTCTGCAGGCACTCTGGTTTTTCCCTCTCATCTCAAAACCATTATTTCATTTAGTGTCCCCAGTTCCCCCACAGGTAGCCCAGGCTCTGCAAGTGACTGTTTGAAAACAGTAGTTGTGAGGCAGCGATTTTGGCACAAATAATCTCGATATGAATATTAACAATAAAATGGTTGCCAAACTTCAAACATGTCTTTGGTTAATCATTTCTAATGTCTGAAACATGATTTTGGGATTATTTGACATGTGACCTAGCTACTGACATAGGCTTCACCATAAAATGACAAGGTAGGAGATGTTATTTCAAAGCAACCCTTGAATCTGGACCAAAACTGTGAATAAAATCCCGCAAACGATAAATTCTCTCACACAGAGCTACATGTGAATAATTTTACCTTCCATGTGTGTCAACTTATCGGAGCCAAACTCTTTTCCATAGTCGCTAGCCATCCTCGAAATCCCACATCGCCCAGCTTTCAGTGCCATGTCATCCTTGGGGCTTATGGTTGGGCGGTAGATGCGCTCGGCTCAATTGGGAACAAGAGTAAATTTGCTCTAGTTCCCAGTGTTCCCAGTTGGGCCAAGCACGTCTACCACCCAACCATAAGCTCCAAGGATGACATGGCACTGAAAGCTGGGTGATGTGAGATTTTGAGGATGGCTAGTGACTATGGAAAAGAGTTTGGTTTGGATAAAAAGTTTTCCTCTGTCATGTAAATGAGCTTTTAAATAAAGTTCATTATAATTATTCTTGAAAAATTGATTTTAGAAAGGCTCAGATTTTGCATGATGCCTTCAATCCACCTAGAAATCATTTCTCTCTTGTTTTTGTTGTTGCTGTTGTTGTTTTTTTTGTGTGTGTTTTTTTCAGTCTGTCTGTCCTTCATTTTCAAGAAAATAGCCATTCAAATTGTAACTACTTTTTCCACGGCAGCCTGTCTTTTTTAAATCTTTTGTTGAAACATAAAAGATACCTTTGCTTCTGCATACAATGAAAAGTGCTGTGGCTTTTTCTGCTGTCACCAACCAGTATTCCAGATAAGAGAGGGGTCTCGCCCCTGGGTCAAAAAACTGGACAAAGCTGAACAGCTGAGACAACAAATCAAGTGATAGACTTCAGGAAATGTGTAGAGAGCCACTGGTATTGATCCCATCTTGATCCCTTCTGATTCGCTGTGGCCACCCTGCCTTGAAAAATTATCTTGAACACTGACCTACATGTACAGCGTACTGTAATCCACTGTTTTAAATGTTATTTTATTTGCCTGCAGGGTCCAGAGAGAGGATACTGGTCAAAACATACTCCACAGCTTATACAGTAAGTGAAGCCAGAGAGTTCTTATTCTGATTCTAAAATTTCAATTTACCTCAAAATATGTTACTGGGACTGTTTGAACATTTTGTCATTCAGATGGCTGACCAAACCTGGGGTGCCTGTGGAACTACAAAAAATGTCCCTTGGATCTCTGCAGTTATTGATTCACATTGATGATACTGTGATATCTCAAGGTTTTTAATCCATGTATTTGAATGAATCACTCTTTAATTTAACCTTGAAAAGGCAAATTGGATTTGTCTTATCTTACTAGAAAGTGGGATTGAATTTTTATCAAGGTTACAAGCTTGGCTGAAATACTGTAGTATTGGGCAGACTAATGCAGAACT
>BLFK01001094.1:3649602-3677654 GCA_014634185.1 Astreopora myriophthalma
TCCTTCAGGGGTACGGGAGTGGAAGTTTGGTTGTAAAATGGATTGGCTGTCTTGATGGTTACAATCAAATAGAGGGGGTTGCAATTGAGTGTCGTAAAACCAATACCAAGTTAATCACTCCGACCAATCACAGCAGGAGCAAGCAGTGCAATGAGCCAATCAAACTTCGTGGCAATCCCACGTACCTTGCTCAAAGCGCGGGAAAAATCGTGCGCGCAAGTCGCGATTGGTTTTGGTTTTCCTTCTCATTGGTTGATAAACTGGCGGGAGGTTTTTAAGCCAATCACAAAGCGTAGCAATCGCAATCGCAATCGCGTTATTACTTTCGACAGTCATTTGAAAACCGCTCTATTATTTTATTTTTTACTGTTTCTTTTGGTAATTAGATGTTTCATGCTCTTCTTGATCTGCCTTGCTTGGCAGCAGCATTGTGCACTTCATCTGCCGTTAAAGGTAATGTGGTCAGTGCTACCTCCAATTTCTTTAGCATTTTCTACATGTACCCCACATAGCCCTGTGATCATTTTATGACTTAGGGTTAGGGTTAGGGTTAAGTCAAGAACTGTGCCAGCTTCGTCTGATTATTAACTAAATTTACTTCCTTCATTAAAAGCCAACGGTGGAGACAAGATGGCTTTTGGCCAGCAATCATCGTCGGACACATTTCAACTGCCTGAATACAGACCTCTGTACAGCTTCATTCTGAGGCCTGAGGCAGGACATGGGGACACTATTGACAAGTAAGAGTTTATTTTCAGACATCAGGGCCGAGTTGTTCGAAGCAGGGTTTGTGCTAGTCCCAGGTTAAGTGCGACCAAAACCTATAGGTTGCCATGGTATTTAAGCCGGTTTAACGCTAACCCTGCTTCAAACAGTCGGCCCAGAGTAATTTTACGTGAATGTGGAAAGTAATGTCGCTGTGAAAAAACTTAACTTCTCTTTTTCAACCAATCAGAAGCAAATCCATGAAAGGCGTGACTTCTTGTTCCTTCATTTAATGCATGCCAGCTATATGTATTTTCTTCTTGTTACGATCTTACATGTGTAGGCCTGGCGAGCTTCCTTTGATAGGTTTTTTTGAGAGAACACTTGTCTTGGGCAAACTGGTGTGACTTTTTTTTAACAACGATTTTCTATTTTTTTATTTTATTTTTTTTTATTTTCTGTAGATTAGCAACTCTTCATTTGTTGTTGGAAGACAGACTGGAACAGCCTCGTGTCGTCGTGTCGGCTCAAATTACTCCGGTTCTGCTAAAGTAAGTAACGCTCACATAAGATGGAAACTGGCAAGACAGTGCTTGATATTGTATTTAAACAAAGTATCGATGTGTCCAGTGTGCTTTATCGTATGTATTTCTCTTCCAGTGTGATGTTTGCTACGGTTCTGGAGGAAGCCGACGAAGAGACAATCAGTCGTATGGTGCCTGTTGTACTGGAGCGAGTCGGCCTGTTATATCCTGTCCAACATTACCAACGAGAGATCCACGAGTATGTGTTATAACATAACTAAAGCAAAGCGCGCGCTCTGATTGGTTAATTCAGCGTCTACTATTTGCCCATGGGTGTACGCTGCTGACGTGTGTGCTAATTTTCGCGCGCTTGTTTTCTCTTGTCATGTGAGATTACGCGAACATTTTTGTGATGTAGCTCAATAAAAGGACTTCTGTAGTTCCAATGTCTCAATGTTATGTTATAAAACAAATGGTAAACGCCATAGCGTGCACGAAAGAAGCGTAAGAATCGCAGGAGGAGATAGCCGAGTGCGACTCTAGCTTCTTGAGTGCTTAGCAAACCTCTCAAGTGCATCCATAACTCAATAGTGCACGCTATGGCGTTTACCATTTGTTAATTAGTTACAACAGTTTCCACTGCGTGTCCAAGTAATTAGGCGATGGCTTTGGTTTTGGCTTGCGCCAATTTTCTCATTTCTGGACATATCTCCAAATCAAGTCGTGAATTACTTCGATTGATGGTTGCTGAAGAGGCGCATTCCTTCAGGATGTGATTGGCTGTGTAACTATTTTGGTTGTGCTTTTACGGCGCTCAATTGAAAACTGCCTTATGATAGTGTCATTAAATGCTTACCATCCTCTGTACGAGTGCTGTCTCTGTGCGTAAGTGCGTAAGGTTACGGCGCTCAATTGAAAACTGCCTTATGATAGTGTCATTAAATGCTTACCGTCCTCTGTACGAGTGCTGTCTCTGTGCGTAAGGGAACTTGGAGTTGGTATTCATTTTTCCAGGTTGTTATCAGAGCGCTTGGTACAGCTGTGTCAGAAATACCCAAACCTGATTATCAGGTATCAACAGGACATCATGGACTTTGTCAACGGACTTAAAAACCTTGGCCCAGCGAAAGAAAACTTTTTTGTTCACTTGGTGAGTTGTGTTGAAATTGTGCTCCTTGCAACTTTTTGTCTTTATTAACGGCGGTAACCCTGCGGTGGACTTGTAACCCCGGTTTTGAAGTCGCAACCACCTGCACCAAAGTCCAGTGCTGTTCCAACTGAGCCAAAAGTATGAGTGTTATTTTTCTAATTAGCCCTTAACGTGAGCACACTTCTTTTTCCCGGACAGGTGTGGGTCATAGGAGAGTTTGCATCTTCCGCTCACGACAGTGGATGCACAGTTCAAAACATCGTGCAGTATTTTGAGGTAAGTGTCTTTCTCTGTCAAACTGAACGAATCATGTTCTGGTCAATTTACTGTTATTCTATTTACTATTATTCCCTCTCGCCAATCCGAATGAGAGAACGATCCTCATTATAAGTTATCATCTTCTGTTTTTGTTTGTTAAGGCACTGGAAGCTTTGACGTATGAAGTGGTTATGCAGACTGCGCCAGGAAAGGTAAGGCTAAAGATTACCCTTTGTTCGCGTCTGAAAGCTTTGCAGCTGTAACTCTCGTTTGCTTTTACTCACTCAACCTTTATCAATGATTCTGGATCCGCGAACATTTTTCCAAAGAATCGGTTGTATTTTTAACTCTTGGTTTCCACCAGGCTAAGACTTACACTTCTCTCTTTCGTACGCACTGTTAGATTGTTGGAAATGATTAATTAACCAAGCACTAGATTCTGTTTTCTGGGCGCGAGATTTGCCACCTTTCTTACTTCATACAGGTCGCGTTCAGTGGAAGACTTCTTTCGGTTCTTATGACAACCTTGGCAAAGGTAGGAAGGTTTCTCCAGTCCATAAACAGAATTTCCTAGTCTCTAGCACAAGAGCCTGCGTAGAGGGCGTACCTGGAGACCAGTTTTTCCTTTCCCCGCCATTTTCTCGCTCCCTCGCGCCCTCCCCCAATGGGCAATTTTCGTGATGGCGTCATTTGCAAGCAACTACCAAATTCATTTTGTTTTTTTTTTCCTTTCTTATTCAAAGTCTGTAATCCCAGAGGGGTTTAAACGACAGTAGCGTTCGTTAGCATATGATGGAGCGTGCTTTCGCTTCGCCCTGAGGAGATGACATTTTCGATTCTTGGACTGTTCTTTTGTTTCCGTTGTAGCTTGCTTCAAGATGCCAGGATGTAATGCAGAGAGCCATTCTATGTTTGAGTAAAGTTGTTCGGCAGAAGCCAGTAAGTTAGCTTAAGTATAATGCGGTAGTAACATAAGTTGCTCTTGTTTCTCTTCATTACGCCTGCTGACTGGGTGAAGTATGTTAAGGGGGCAGTGTCCAGTAGTTTTGCTGTATTTAGGTCTTAACCGGCTGAAAATTGAAACTTGGTACTTACGCTGCCAAGTAACGGCATTCCTGACAAACCAAGAAGAAAATATGAAATGAATTTTAACAGGAAAAACTATCCACATGAAATTGTTGGCGATGTTTGGATAACAGGGTGTCCAAATTTGAAAAAGTTGGCCAACTTTTTCAAGTTTCAATCCATTTCCATCCTCGCCATCCTTAGATGCAGATGCGAAAAAATGGTTTCAGTGCACTAACATGTTTCTTCGTAAGGAAACTTTAGCGTTATTTTTTGGTTTCCGTTGATGCGCAAGCGTTTTTCTGGCCGTTTAGAGTACGGCTCAAATGGCGTGACACTGCCCCTTTAAGTCACTTTCTGAATTTTCAGCCAATCAGGAGACAAGCCCAAAAAGAGTTGTGCCCCGCTGTTTGCCTCGGTGGCGTTTTCCCGCGCCTGGTGCCAGCCACATGTGTTGGCTTCGAGTTGTGCTTGGTTCATGTGATTGCCTACCTTTGTTTTGGTTTTGCCACACTCAGGCCCGGTTCAAAGGTCGAACTTCACATGTGCCGAATCTAATGCAAATGAGAAAAATCTATTGTTCTCGCTCATTTACATTATATTCGGCACATGTGAAGTGCGACGTTTGAACCGGGCCTCAGTCGGAACCGCGCCGTTGTTTATTCCAAGGGTACATTCTTTTGGGGCTATCCTGTTTATTCCTATTCTAATTCAGGATTAAGAGAATGAGTGGAATAAGGTTTTCAAAAAGAACGGTTATTCCGAAAACGGAATGGATACTGCTGGGGTGACCTGAGAACTAGCACTCGGAATAGTCTGGACACCACTAAGATTGACATTTCGGCGACCGGGCACAATTTTCGCGCCAAAATCTCCCCAAAAGAACGCGTATTCGGTGAATTGCGACTGATTCCGAGGAAACATTACTCTGTTTATTCCGTTCATTTTGCTTTCGGGAGCAGACCAAACAGAGTGCTATTCTGTTTATTCTGAAAACGTATAGGTTCTCAAAAGAACAGGTAAACCGAACATCCCGTCTATTCTTATTCAGCAATAGTCCCAAATGCACACCAAGTATCTATTTGCTGTGTTACAAATATCATACAGAAATAATACTAAATAGTGATACTTTTTTTTTTCTTTTTTCAGGAACTTCTTTCTGACCCAGAATGTTATCCAGATCTACTATTGCGAGCTCAGGAATTAATCAACCTTCTTAAACTCCCAAAGTATGCTGTTATTATTGTTTATTATGCCGAATTTCACTCAGTTTAGCGCGCATGTTTGTCACGGTTTGTCAACTCCGTAAGGAGCTGTGACGAAGTCTTGTAATTGTAATACGCTCTCTTCATTTTCCCACGTTCTTTTGCGTCCCTCGAACGCCTTGTACACTAAAGCGGTTTTCAACTGAGTTTCGCCAAGCGCTGGAAAGCGAGTGTGCGTAAGTCGCAACTGGTTTTAGTTTTGCATCTGATTGGTTGAAAAGTTGGCTTCGAGTCGTGCTTGGTTCACGTGATTGCCAAACACTCGAGTAAAAATTGCTTTAATGGTATTTTTTATTTATGTTGTTTAGCGTGGCGCCCGTGATACTGAGTCCGGATGCGGAAGTTTACAGTGGAAGGTACGTGAAGACTCTCAACAATTTGATGATTGCAGTACGATCACACCGTTGACGGCATGATCAACTGGATTCGGCGCGGCGATTTTTTTGTCAATTCGTAAGAAATAACGAGGCAGACGGGAGCCGCCGCCATCATATTCCTTGCAATGGTCAATACAAAAGCGTAATTATTTCTCTTCACCTCAGCTTCTGTGTACATTGGTCGATATTTCTTTTATTCAGTTGTCACAAAGGATTTGTTTTTGTTTATTTCTTTGTTTGTTTTTGCCATTCCTAAACCATGCCACCATCTTTTAGGTGGCACAGCGACAGCAATTCCTCCATACCGCTCTTGCTACGGACTTGTGACACAATTCTTGCTTCATAGCGCACGAGGATCATGGCCTGGCACCCTCACCAACTAAGCTGGAGGCATGTTGCTTGATGGGAAGGATACCCACTGCTCCCCGCGCACTGCGTTTGGCTGAGTAACGATGTCTTTTTGGGGCAAGGCAGCTCGCTTCACTTAATCATGGAGCTGCCAATTGTGATCGCAACGGTAGCGGGGAAGGAAATTGAGCAAAAAAAAACTGCCATTCTGGTTCTGAGATTGGAGGTTAAGGTTTACATTGGCTTAGAAACTTGTCAATAATAAGAATGGTGATGATAACGTCAGGAAATTTCACATTTCTTGCTCAGACGGTGGCTGAGCAAGTTACGAAACAAATGTAATACTGCTGTTGTCTGGTGGCCGGGACTGGGATTAAAAGTCGCAGGGAAGCCCTAAAAAAAAGTGATACAACCTTTTTATCATTTATTTTTGAACTCCGTTCACGTTCATGCAGTGGCGGAAAAGAGATAAATTTATGTAACTGGCGTAAAGTTCATTTTTTCAGGAAATTATAATGGAGGAGCGTTTTGTACGGAGCATTTTATTTGTATACAAGATCAGCTTTGTATTAATGTATATGTTAAATAGGGTAATGTGGAGATTGAATTGAACCAAATGAATTATACTGTAAAAATGACTTGTAAACTAGTAAATACTTTCACATGTTCGTAGTACCATTGTCTTTGTCGATGATTCTAAGCTATTATGCTGGTGTTTTATTTTGAGCCTGTTGCAACTTTGACTCCGCTTTCAATCTGTGGTAAGTCATTGAATACAAAAATATTTTGGGGTCTACTAGTGAGAAAACAAGCTCCTTTCTTGCAACTGCTGAATTTAGCAAAGTTATCTTTCACTCGTGGATCAACTTGCTTCGCTGCAAAAAAAAATCATTGAAATTTTACACTTCCTATAATCTTTAAAAAATCGACACACAAGAAAACATTTTTTTCGATCACAATGCGTTAAAAAAACAAGTAATGAATTCTCGCTCTCGTCATTGTTCAAAATGACAATGCCAAGACAAGGCTGATTACCGGACTTTTAAATGTATTTTTGATCGATCCCAGCTATATAGAATATGCTAAACTCCTGTGTCCACATTTTGAGTTCCGGAAGGAGCTTGGGTACGAGAGTGGACATCTCGTCACGTGACCTTTTTAAGAGGCGCGTTCTTGTGGTGGCCAAGCCCCTTATTTGGTAAGTGCCCAGGGTGATGAGGATTCAGTTTGGGCGCATTTCCCCGCGGTAAAGCCTCGAGAATTACGGCGGCCGATAAAAAGAGGAGGTAAATCACCAGAAGCATGCAGCCAGAGCGTTTATCTAAATTCCAGTGGTTGAGATGTATCACAAGAAGTGTCACAAAAACTGTGCCGAAGAGACACAGCGACGTGTAAACCACGTGACCACTGTGGATTAGAACAACGCTGCCCGGGTGAACTACTGTTGCGGCAAGAAACCACGGTAACCCAAGGCATAGAATGTCAAAAATGTTACTTCCGACGCAATTCGCGAGCGCCATGTCCCCCATACCGTGCTTCGCAACAACGAGGCTCGCCATTGCATCCGGGACACTTGAACCTGCCGCCAGTAGCGTCAATCCCATGATGCACTCGGGAATGTCGAAAGTCTCGCCTATGACTGACACAGTCCACACTAACACGTATGATATGAGGGCCATCCACAGAATCGACACCACAAATGTGACTGGGTACCAGTTCTCCCAGCCCTTTTTGCGGCAGTCTGGTATCGAGATGAAGAACAGTACTTGCACTGGCAACATGACCACCCAGAGAACAAGTTTACAAGAGCTTTTGGGAATCTCGAACGGCGATCTCGCTTCAAACCCGTGAATTTGCGACGACGGACGATCAAATTCACTTTTGTCTTTTTCTTCGATTTCAGTTCTGTCTTCGTTTTGCTCAACGTCGCCGTCTTTGTCTGGTAGTTTTTCTCCTCCAGATCTAACCGCCGTACCCTCACTTTCAGCTTTTTCATTTTCGATTTCCAAGGGGTCGTCCATTTGAAGCATTTCAAATCCCGTACGAACATCGCAAAATCGTCGGCATACTTTCTCGAACAAACCCTCGAGCTTTTTATTGTAGCACATGACGAGGATATAACCGCTGTACAGAAACGGAAATACAACAGCTTCGTACCAATGAACGATATTATCTTCGATAGCGATCAACAGCGCGATAAGATTAACTGTGTACGCGAAAGAATCTCTGAGCAGGGGCCACATGTGCAGTGCAATAGCCATACCAGAACACAGGCCGCAGATGGCTGATATAAACAGAATGTTAAACATTGTGGAGCCTATAATAGTACCCAGGCCTATGTCACCTTCACCCATGAACACGGACGCAATGGCGATGAAAAGAGTGGGCATGGAACTACCAGCCGCCATGAATGTTGCGCCGGCGACGTCTGTTGGGATGCGAAGCCTAAGAGAGACAGATATTCTACTGTGAATGAGAGCACTTCAGTCATTGCCACAAGAACCCATAACCCGGAGCGTACAACTTCAGTATACTTGTGTCACGGCGTTTTCACAGACCGAGCTATTTTTTGATTGATTTTCCCGCGAATTCAGTCTCCCACAGGAGCCTTGCTAGCCAATCATAAACCTTGCACAATTAACTGTTTGCACACGTGCGGACTGGAACTGAACTTTTCGCGGGAAAAACATCTCTAAAAATAGCTCGGTCTATAAAAATGCTGTGACATAGTACGGGAGTTGTACTCTCCGGGTTATGGGCTCTTGTTGTCAAGACTATCACTTCACAGCTGTTTTAGTTAAAAACAAAACTCCGTCATTCCTTCTTCCCACTTGGTTTTCTGGTACTCCCTGAGGGTGATTGGGGACGTTAGATTAGCATTTTAGCGCATGCATCCATTCTGCTGTTTACGACTTCAGAGTCACAATTCCCCCCTCCCGACCCTCGCCACATATAAACCGAGAACTGAGCTACCACTCACCGTTTGCAAAGCTTTTCAAGCGAAGCGCAAAAGTAATGATCGCACAGTATCGCCAGCGCACCGAAGCAGTACAAGCAAACGAGAGAGTGTAGAACTACGGCGCCTTCTCTCCTCTGTTGCAACGAGAACAGCGTCTGATATTGCAGCACATCGATGATCGCATGGCTGCTGCAGTTGAAGAAATGGTGTTTCTTCTTGAAATGAAAAACACTTATCTTCCTTGGAAACTTTTGTGTCATTCTGGCTCTTTCAGTGTTCCGCAAACACAAATGGCACCTGCGTCGGGGAAAATTAAAAAAAGAACGCACAATTTTTACATTGAAACCACAAAAAAATTAGCGAGTTCATTGTGAAAGAGGGAAAATACACAACCTTGTTATCAAAATCTTTTTTCCTCGTTCCCCTCATCGTGGGCCAGTACGCAGCTATTACAACAGCCCACGCGATTGCCTCAGAAAAAAATGGAACCATTCAAACAAACAACAGAAACAATGAACCCCAACCCTTAAAACAATAGAGCTGCGTCGTAACCAGAACCCATGGAACTAGAGGTTGTAAACAGCTGCGTTGTATCTGCTCATCTTGGATTGCATACACGTGACCAAAAAATCTCTGGAGACACTGATAACAACAACTTTGTTGCGTCATCGCCGCCATGTTAGTGGTATACACAATAGAAGCTAATGAGGGATTTATTGTTTTCAGGCACCAATATGGCGGCAATGACGTAACGTGCAATCCATCACTTTTCCTCGTAGCTTTGTCGTACGCTAGCCCTACTTCTCCTCCACCCCCCTGTAAAACAAACAATTACCCCTCCTAAACTGCCTCTAAAAGAGACAATTACCACGGAAAATACTGGTCAACAGCCTTTATTTCAATCGCGTAGGTGGAGTCCAAAACCATTGAAAAGTTTATGTATGCTCAAGATGAGGCGTGGGGCCTTCAAGGGAATTAGAGCACAGCGCGACAGTTTGAGGACAAAGGTGTGAAACTCGTCCGCGGGAATTGACGCGCTCGCTGCCTCTTCTCACTTGAATTTTAGGAGATCGGTATAAACTACCGTGTTATCGTTAGTCTAGCTACTGGTTAAAATGAGCTGAACACTCATTCCTACTAACAACAAGGCGCAACCTCTATAAAAGTCGCGATTCCTAGAAATATCAAATACATTACAAGGAAAACGATGCCTAGTTTCTCGTCCAATCGCCACTTGTTTAGGGCTATCAACAAAATTGTGCATAGAATGCTCGCTATTAAAATCCCAGAGGTGAAAAATATGTTCTCGCTTTGAATAGAAACCACGCTATTCGGTGAGATAAGGGTAGTTTTTATCATCCAAGGAATTCCTAAACATAACATGTCGAACACGTTACTCCCGATACAATTGGACACCGCCATGTCACCGCTTCCCTGTTTGGCGACCACTAAGCTTGCAATGGCGTCTGGGAGACTGCTGCCTGCAGCAAGAAACGTCATCCCCAAGACGCATTCTGGGATACTGTATGTGTATCCGACTAAGGAGACCATCCACACGAGTATGTATGACAAGCCTCCCATCCACAGAGCCGACACAGTAAAAGTCAATAGATAGAACTTTCGCCATTTCTTCAGACGACAATCTGGAATTGTGATATAAAAAAGGACTATGGATGGGAGCGTGAAAATCCAAACTAGCTTAGAGAAGCAACTTTTTGGTGCTTTAAAACGGTTTTCAAGTTCGAGATGCGGATTTTCTGAACTCTCCTTGTCTTCTGGTGGATTCTGGTGGGCGCTCTCCACCTCAGAAACGTCGTCCGTTTTCTTTATTATTTTCTCTTTCATTTTCAGAGACCACTGTTCCAGCGACTCATTGAAGTACATAACAACAATGTATAGCGAATAAGCCACGAAAAACGCGGCACTTTCGTACCAGTGAATCTTTCGATCATATAACGCGGCCATCAGAATCAAAACACTAATGATATACATGGTGGAATCTCTAAATATTGGATACCAGTTCAAACGCATTGTCAACCCAGCGCCAATACCGCACAACGCGATGATGAAGAGCGTGTTAAATATAGTTGAGCCAACTATTGTTCCTAAACCGATATCTCCCTCGGTGAAAAACGTCGAGATAATAGATATGAATAAGGTAGGTGCCGAACTTCCAACCGCCATGAAAGTTGCACCTGCGACATCTGGTTTCAGTCCCAGGCATTTGGTGATGCGGTTGAGAGATGCGACGAAGTAGTCGTCGCAGACGACAGTTAGAGCGCAGAAGATGTGGAGGCAGATGACAAAGTGGAACGCAACGCCACCGTAAAATCTCTGCTCTTGATTAAAGATATCAGGCGGGAATTCTTCGATTCGTGGAGGCTTGCATGCTCGTATTTCGCAGTTTTCGTTCGCTACAAGCGAAAATCTGCTCTCATAATAGTCGGGGTCCATGTTTTAGTAAAATTTCGCGGACGAAGTTTCCGAGTATAGCAGGGCATAAATCTCGACGTGAGAGCAGTGTATTGAGTTGAATCATCGAATGTTGCCGTCTGTATGGTGGAGAAATCAGTCTTCAGCCGACATTAATGCTTGTAAAGCTTCTAGAGGCGTCCTACTGCCTGAGTCGATCCACTTATCCGTTAAATGGTCCCACTTAACAACGGTAAACGGCTTCAATACTCTTGAATTATGTAACGATCAATAATTGAAATCTCAGCAGGACAAAATAAACCCGTTGGACCATAAATGACTTGAAGATTTCGATCGATTGATTTCAAACATTGAGGACTGCAGTTTCTTGAATTGTTCTGTGTTAAGAGCAAAATTAGGTTACCCGCAGAAGCTGCCTAAACTCAAACTTGATTGCAAATTCTTCTAGGATGACCGATCGATCAGGTTAGGCAGGTGGTTAGGCGGGTATGTTGTCCTGTAATTGGTTGAATCTCTGTTTTTGTTGTTATATGATGCAGTTTTATCCTGTTAGTGCATGTACTCTTGACCGTTACCACCAAGTATAACACAGTGACACAGTGTTAAAAAAGCTTGTTTAGACAATTTAAGGAAACTGAGAAAAGTCTTTGTAATCTAACGAAAAAAAAACCAAAGCAAGCCACCGAGAGAGAGAGAGAGAGAGAGAGAGAGAGAGAGAGAGAGGGAGACTTTTTTGACGGCAAACACGATTCTCAAAATGTTCATGCTTAGCGACCAGGCCCCATTCGGTCAAAGTTGTCGAACTTTGTATACATTCCCAAAGCTCTAAATTTGATTCTTAGAGCGCTTTTCGTTTGAGTGTCGAAACTAACGACGCAATAAATATTGCTTTGGTTTTCGTTTGCTCCACGATTTCATAAGAAACTTGCGCTAACTTTTAAACCAATCAGATGCAAAACTTAAATTACAATTACGACTTAAGTCACTCTCATTTTCCCGCGCTTGGCGCAGGCTACCTTTAGTTGCTTTGCGTTGGCTGATTGGCTGATGAGGTGAGTGATGGATTACTTCGATTTGTGATTGGCTGAAGCGTGTTTTTACTTCAGAACTTGATTGGCTCTGTAATTACTTTGATTGGCACTCAATCGAAACTGCTCTATATCAACTAGTTATCCTGGCGTCGGTTGTTCAAAAGGTGGATAACGCTATCCACAGGATAAATCGCTATCCAGCGGCCAAGTACCAGCAAAGCCCATTGACATATCCAGTGGATAGTGATTTATCCAGTGGATAGCGCTATCCACCTTTCAAACAACCTGGGCCAGGCTTTAAACAACTGGGGCAAGATCGCGATATCAAGTGACTTTGACTGAAGTGCGACAGCTGACTCGTCCCCAGTCGTCGTTCGTCTTTCATAAGAGGCCTGCGCATGGGATCATGGCCGAGAGAAAACGGCCCATAGTCCCGTATTTCTCCGCGCTCCACTATTGCGCGTTCCTCAAGAGAAGTCGCTTGCAATAATCTGTCCAGTGGCGGAAAATTTGGGAGGACGGGACCAACGATTTTGGCAATTACGCACGGAACTAAAATTTTATTTTCCTGGGCCGAGTTGTTCGAAGCGGGGTTAGTTCTAAACCGGGATTAAATACCTTGACAACCAATAGGATTTAATTGGACGTAACCCAGAGTTAGCACTAACCCTGTTTCGAACAACTCAGCCCAGATCATGGAAAAAAGTCTGCCAGGTCTGGTTCTTTGTAGATCTAAAATCGTCTTGCCAAATATGGTTTTGCTGAAGCCGATGTCTATATTTTTCTGTAGCAAAACTCAAAAAATTACTCATGATTTGAGGAGAATCTCTTCGCCCAGCTGTTATGGTTATCAGCGACCGTATTGCTAGGGTAACTAGCAGTGGAATTGCATTCAATGCAAGAAGGGGGCGTGTAACAGCACTCGCAGTTGCTTTCTGGAACAGACAGCGCAGACCTTAATTAAGCTGCGGTTGGGTTGCCTCTCCGTTTTCCTCTCCGGCTGGCCTGCGACTTGTCGTTTGCAGTCAAGCTAATTAATTGTTTTCTTCTGTGAAAGAGTTGAGATAAAGAGGACAATTCCATCCCGGCGGTCTCTGAGTTTTTAGTTTGCGCATTGAAGAAATCCTACTACGTTTAAGTGGCAGTGAATAATTAGGTAACTTTCACCCAAACTATTTTTCGCAGGATACTACTTTTTTAAAAGTTAAGACTTTGTGAGATTATATCAAACCGTCCGTGTAAACTACCAGCGGTCGACCACTAGTATATAACATTTCGAATCACTCCGCGTGAAATCAGCTTTAACGGTTTATCTAAATTCAATTGGATGGCGTGAATGGGGGACGGCTATTCACAGAGTTATTTTTATGGAGTTACTTTTATACAGTTAGAGTTAAGCCTCCAAAATCCTGAATTCATGATTTTGGAAGGGTTAGCTTAAAGTTTAGTGATTAGGTCTAAACCATGACTTAAGAGTCAAGTCGGTTCATTTAATTTTGGCTTTCCAGAATGTTGAATTCAGGATTTTGGCAGTCGTTAACTCTAACTCTAAGTCATAACTCTACTGAAATAACTCTATTGCAAGTCGACCTCGCGTGAATGTCCTTTTCTTCCAAAATGGGGCAACTGAACTTTTTCAGTTCAAAGGCGTTCAAATCACTTCAAATGTATGTTTTGGAGAGTGTCTAAAAGGGGCAACACCGCTAGAAAGAAGTGCTAAATACTTTTCATTGAAATGGTCACAATTCGAAGATTGGGTCACTTACATCTGAATCGACAGTAACTGAAGGAAGATTTCATTTTCGAGTGGTAAAAACGGTTTAGCCAATATAAATCCACTTATGAATCGGAGGGTTATGGCACTATATTTGCGCGAAGAGAAACGTATCAAAAAGCCAACAGGTGATTAATGCCCTTGATCTCAACTTGACTTGTTCTTACCTGCGAGAAACGAAGGTTCTATCGGCGAGTTATCCTGTGATTTTAGTCACTCGCTGCTGGGTGTTATGTTTGATCTTAAATTTCCTCGAAGTTATCTTTACATATTGTCAGTCTTCGTGTCGCCTTGTCTGCGGCCATCTCAACTTACGTTGAAACTTGTTCTCGGGTTTGATTTCAACTTATAGCGTTTCCTTTTTTTTAAACGATATTCTTGGTATCTACCCGTGACTTACAGGTGACTTTAAGACTGGAATCAAAACAACACGAAAATTAGTCACCATGCCTCTCTGCGGGAGGACAATGTGAGAAGTAACCGTATGCGAACGACAAAAGCGAGAGGTCAGTGATAAAATCAATAGCTGGAAAAATACAGAGAGCAAGAAGTTTATTGTCAAAGTTAACGGGTAAGAATTTCCGTGCTCAAACGTACAGTTAGTGTAAATTAAAATAATGAAAAAACAAATCAATAAATGTTCCTGTTCTCGGTCCACTCACTTCGCAGATTTTGACGTGACTAATCCACGTCATCATAAATCAATAAAACGTCACGGTCCTTGTCTTCTATAACAGCTTGCGTGGAAAGCGTAATTCTTTCTAAGTTCCCTGAATGTGAAGACCTGGAACTGGTCACACTGGAACAACTTCTAAGCGATGCCATCGATTTCTTTTGATCACCGCAGTCTTTGGGAACAGCGGTGTTCTTTTTTGAGACAGGATCGTTGTTCTGTTCCGCTGCGTCACAGGCTTTAGAATCATTTGTTACCTTTCTCTTTACGTCACGACCTCCGCGGCCAGCGATATCCTTTCTTGGCTCAGCACAGTCTTTAAGCTCAGCAGGATTAATGCTTGATACATTACAGTCGTTTGGGTCAGCCCCCCTAATAACTCGGCCTTTAGGATTAGCGGTATTTTCCTTCGTTACATCACAGTCCTTACAAACAGCGGTATCCTTTCTCGTTATACCACAGTCTTTCGGGTCCGCAGCCGCAGCAGCGCAGTCCTTTGAATCAGCGGTATTCTTACGAGGGGACTTCTTAAGACGAGAATCATTCTTTCCCGTTAAGAACTGAAAAATTCTTGACTTTCGCCCCGGAGAAACAAAACTAGTTTTCTCAAGTTTTGGCTTCGCTTCAATCTTTTTTCCTGCCGTTTTCTTCGGTGAAGCCTCTGCATTTTGCGCTTTCTCGTCGTTTTTTTCAGTGGCGACTTTCGTAGCTTGTTTTCCCTTCTTCTTCTTGACGATGTTTGATTGACTTTGCGAGTCTGAGGCCGTTTGCTCTTTGTTTTGATCAAACACAGCTTTCTTGATAGCCCTCCACTGAGCTCCGTGTTCTGGTTCTTCTTTATCCCATTCATCGTCTGCTTCCTTACCGATCGGGTTTTCTAAGGTGTTTCGCTTAGTTTTTCGCCGTTTGCGGCGCCGTTTTCCCTTCTCCGATTCCATCGTTTCAAGCAATTTCTCCTCTTCCCGGGCTTGCTTTTCGCCACCTTCATTTTCTACTCGTTCTAATGCCTCTCCCCTGACATCTCTCTCGTTGCGGTCTTTAAGCCGCGTCAATGATAAATAACCTCCTTCTCTAATAAACCCACGCCTCCTACCATTGGTTAAACAGTAATCTCGCCGGTCAGAAAAAAAGCTGTCAGATGTTGTTCTTTTGGGCGCGGTGCGCTGGATGTCTTGGCGGCCGTAAATGTTTTCTTCGTCGGACAAAGCTTCGCGTCCATTTGACCCCTGCAATGATCCAGTTGAACTTCCTTCACCCTCGGAGGTTTGACCTCCGATGTCACTTGGATCCTCATTATCTTTATTTAATCCTAAAATCTCCTTCAAGATGGCTGCGTCCACATCTATCTCAATGCTGTCTTGGGACTCGTCATAGTAGGAAACTGCTTCAGGGTGTATTACGACACTGGAACTCGGCTTATTATTTTCTTGAAGTTGGACAGTGGAGCTTTCAACCGTTTGGTCTTTTTCCAAAGTGTCCTGGGAAACAGTCGGTCCCTTTTTGTCCCCCAGTTCAACGTTTTCTGCGATTCCTTCATCATTAACTTTCTTCTCTGAGACCTGTGCACTGGTCTTGGAGCTTGTGACATTTCCTTGGCAACAACTTCTCGCGTTATCCCCAATATCGTTTTCATTACCATTCTCCTTGAAGGCCTGGGTACTAGCGTTTTGCGAGGTCACGTCCCGGTCTTTCTTATTTTGTTCAGTTACTTTCCCTTCGGAGATCTCGACACAAAGTTTCGGCATGACAACGTTTTTCTCTTCCCTGACAGGAACATTTTCTGCAACTCCCTGGTCAGTCTTATTCACCACAGAAACCTTGCTTCGAGCGTTGTACGTGATATTATCTCTTCCGTCCCAGTCTGTACCGTTTTGTCCTGTTTGTCCTCTGATTCCATTCTTCTTTAAAACCGCGAAGCAAGCTTCCTGTACCTTATCCTTTTCCCTGATATTATCTGTATTTTCCACACTACCTTCTTTCTCCAAGGAGACCAGGACAGGAACCTTATTTGAGTTAGCAGTACATTCCTCGTTCCAGTCCTTAAAATCTATCACTACATGCGCGTCACTTTCTTTTTTCCTAGAGAAATCACTTTGATTTTTAGGTGTGACCACGCTCTCTTTGCTGCAGTGTCCTGCATCGTAGTTGCGTCCTGTTTCTGAGGAGACCTGGGCATCAATCCCGCGCCACTCCAACGCGCTGCTTGTGTGTATTCCATCGGGTGTCTTCCTCTCTAAAAGAACATGGGACCGAGCCACGGGTGCAATGTCACTTTTTCCAGGTTTTTCTTTAGTTTTTGCCCTGCAGAATACCTGGGATGGAATGACAGTTCCACCGACACCTTCCTCCTCAGTTTCTTCTTCCGAAAAGATCTGGATTCGAACGTCACGCGAGTCCGAAACTTCGTCGTTCCAGTCTGCGATATTTTCTATTTCATCATCCATATCGCTGAGGCTTAGACTGTGATCCCACTTGAGTAAACTTGCTTTTGTGGCGACATTTTGAAGCATTCTGACGATGCTTTCGCAAACGCGAGAAAATGCATACGGCTCTAGTCCTAATTCCCTTCGTTTCTTGTTTAGTCCATAAAGCACGGGAAAGCTAACAATGCCAGCGGCTGTAATCACCACAACAGTCACTGCACTGGCGCCTAAAATAGAATAATCCCAATTTAAACTCATCAATAAGATGTTCGTGTGATGGGCAACCCGAAACTTTGTCCTGTTTTTATTATTCCGCACAATCTGGTGAGGTACTCATTTGGCAGCTTGAACGGCCAGGGCTGTGGTTTTCAAAACCCTGGAAGAATTTTTGGACCCCAAAAAGTAACTTTGAAGTTTGTTGTCTAACAATTTTTGGCTGGTTTTCATGCATAATGCGTTTATTAGCCTTGTGAAGTTATGACCACTTCGTCTATTAAAGATTATGGGCTGGTTTACACGTAAGAGCAAGCGTATGCAAAAGCATAAGCGCAAGAAACCTACGTGTAAACTGGTGCGATGCAAGCATAGGCGCCTCGTGATTATGCTTGCATCGTAAGTGTGAACTAGCCCTAAAGAGAGAGCATTCATCCGTACAATGTATAACTGATGTAAAGTCATGCCTTGGTCGCCGGTAAAGAGGCGAATGTGGCGTTATTCGTTTGTTCTGTTTATTCCTTTATGGCGTGGAATTTAATTTATTGATCAACATGTTCGAGTTTTGCTGATTTTTAACTAAACAACAGGGGACTGCATAAAACGAACTAAAGCTTGCTGGAGTAATCCATGCCCATGGGGTCCGGGGGGCAGTAGGCTTACAAAAAACAACAACAACAAAAACAAACCAAAAAAAAACATAACTTAATAATTTAATGAATATCTTATTTTTAAATTCGCGAAAAAAAAATGAAAAATAAAATAAAATTTTGGCCTCTAAATCAATTTAAAAAGGCTGAAGTACACAGACCCCTCTGTCTTATTTTCACACCGTAAGAACAGGTATTGACGAAAGACCGGCTGCGTTGGGTATTCTTGGCAGGAATAAGAAAATACAGTAAAAGGTGATTTACCTCGTAAATGGGATATCAAAATATTGGGGTGTGATTCGCGAATGGCTTTCCTTCCAAATGAATTCACTACCTCTTTTGAGAGAAACAATAAATAGAAAATAATTAAAGATATATATGAAAGTAAATAACCACAAGAGGTCTTTTAAACCACGAACGTTAGAAGAAGCCCATCTTGGACTCCCATGTGGCTTCCTTCATGATCAGAGAGGGATGCTCAACAGCGAGGAAATATGCGCATTAAAATAGTGTTTTCACAAAAAAACAAACCTTCAACCCGATGCGTTGAGAAAAAGATATCAAAGCTAGTAGTAGTCAGAGATAAAATGAGTACAAAAGATAAGTTATGCATATTACGTAAATGGTTCCGACATGTTCGCATGGTCGCACAGGACAACTAGGATGTCACAAGACATGACCAAATTATGAAGGCTTCTCCTTCGTCGAACGCAATAAGACACTGAACTGTTTAATTCGATGCCACTAGGTACGGTCAAATTAAAAAAAAAACAACAACAAGAAAATTTATATTTTACCTGCAATCAAAGGAACAGCAACTGTGGCTGCCAAGATGAAACCACATTTCTTTAGAACTTGTTTGAAAATCTTCATTATCCTGGTTCTCGTGTTCCATTCCGTTGATTTGAATATGCCGTTCAACCCGAAACTTTCGGTGTCGCTGAACTGTTCTTCGAGACGTAAAAATCCATGTTTCGGTTCACTTTCTCCGTCCAGGTGACTGGCAATACTTTTAGCGATGTCATCGACGCGCATATTTAAACTAACGTCTGTGGAACTCAAACGCAATGTCAATTCTCTTCTTTTGGTACCAAACTCTTGCTGCCTTTGCGGTTGTAAAAAGGACGGGCTTGCATTGGGGAAATCTCCCATTATTGTGCTGTTCCTTGCCACGTCTTAAGAGTCGGCTGAGGAGAGGTGTTTTCCATCACGGGGAAACTACTGACCTCACATCTTCAGGTCCACTAAAAAAACCGTTATTGTTTAAATGAGTGAACTGCCGTTAATGCACACGAAAGCAAAGATGTAACGCGCGCGCGCGTAAGAAGCCAGTGCGTAAACACAATAGAGCGAGAGACGATTAGAATCAAATTCGATACGAACAAGCGGGAATGTAAAACGACCACAGCACGGTGCGCAAACTGCGGGAGAGAGACAGAGAGAGAGAGAGAGCAAGCGTTGCCTGCAACTTTCCCTGATGAGAAATATTTATAACAGATTGTCTGATATTTAACAGGTTGAGAAGAAACCTCTGAATCACTTCACTGTTCAGAACTAAATGTCACGGATACATTTCGATATTTTGTGACACAGGTAAAGTGACTTGAAAGTCCCCGTTAGTAACTTAATTAGCCCCAAAATACATAAAAATCTGGAAACTGTCTTACCTTGTATGTACCGCCCCTAGAAATTCGCAGACAACGCTAGCTCTCCCGCAGTGTCTTTTGGTCAGTCTTTTCTTCGCGTTACCAAATACCGTATTCGCACATGCATAAGCCGCAAACACGCATGCCTAAACGTCCTGTACCACAGTACCTACCAAAAATGTTTGCGTACCACATGGAAGACATAATAACCACACTTCTCAGATATATCGGTCGAAATCTAAGGGTAACTTGAGCGAAACTGAGCTGCGAGTACGTAAGGGATCTGAGACATATGGTCTGGGGGCCTCGCTGGTTATATCTATCCCTTCATATCCAGCGCGCCCTCGTAGAATAATTGTTAAATAGCCTTGAGCATGGCTAATGTTAGAAAGCTGTTAAAAAATAGTTAAAAGTGAACGTTCGAGACGCCTATTGTAAGTCCGGCATATGACTTAAAAGTTCGCAATACCCAAACGCGATCTTGTACAAATGGCCAACCATAATTCTTACGTGTCGTGCCATCTTTAGGAGTTATAGTTTTGTCTTGTGCAGGCTTCTCAAACCCTGGGCACCATAAAACTGGAGGTGGAGGTCAAAACCCGGGAGATTAAAGTAAAATCATGGAGATTGACCTGATACGTCTGTTTTACGTGAAAAAAAAAGGAAGAAGCAACCACAGGAAAATGTTTATTTTATGCATCGGCTTGGGTGTCCATTTACTCGTGAGATTTTTTGTACTCGTGTAGACTTAGGGCAAGTCTACACGCATACCAATGATGTTTAATCAAGTTTACATTATTACAGGTAAGGCTTGTGACAGATTTGCAATGAATGTTTACTGTAGCATAAAATTTCGATCTTGGTCCGTACTTTCTTTCGCTGGTTTTCCTAGCTTTATCACAATGGTTCAATGAAAATTATTATCAATGGTTTTCTGGACTGTAACAATTCGTAGTTCTTTAGAGAGGAGTGAGGCAAGGAAATTCTCCCTGTTCTCTTTTGCACACTTCGTGAATGCACTGCTGAGTTCTCGTTGTCCCTCTTATCAAACCGAAAACAAACCATTCCTGAAACAGTTAGATTCCATTACACCTAAGATATCAACGCGCAAGTATACGCTCCCACAGCGTCTTGTTGCTCTTGCCGTGAACGTTTGCTTTTTGCTATCGCCGTGCACCTTTCGTTATTGCCGTGACAGTTACGAGCTAACGTAGTGACCAGGCTGTTCAGCCTGGACGTGACATCGCTGCTCTATGTCGTTCTAGCTAGGAACCCATCAGTACATCTTTTACAAAAATTGAAGGAACGCAGCCAGGATGAGTCATGATAAAAAACTTGAATGAGCGTTCTCTGGCTAAAAAACATTTTAAAAATTGCAAGCTTTCGACCACTAGAGCTGTGGTCTTCAACGGGCAAAAAGACGAATGAAGTAAAAATTAGGAGAATATACAGTGAGATAAAAATGATAACAATAAAGTGAAATTAGGGGGAAAAGGGGTGATTAAGAATTTTCGTTAAAAAGTATGCGATATTGTCCTGGACAATTTGTCAATGATCGACGCATTGTTGAAGTCAATGACGTGGTTGTGAGACCAAGCATGATTGGCAAGTCTGGAGCCTTTAGCCGCTGTCCTCACATTTCTAATATGTTCTTTTTAGCTCGTGGCAAAGGATCTACCCGTTTCGCCAATATAATTCCAAGAGCAACTGCCACAGGGGACAGTACATCTTTTGTCGTCAACATAAATGGGAAAATCTGCGCAGTCCTCATATCATGCAAGCGGGATCAGGAGGTAGAACGTGGATTTTCAGTTGGGCAGGATGCGCTGGGATGCAGAGAGGAAAAGGAGTGAGAGGTTAAAGGAGAGGCCACAAAATCAGAATGATTACAGTTCGTATTGTTAAAGTAAAAACTGCTGCAAGCTCTGTGGTATTGGTAGTTCATGGACTCGTTTCAGGCCTTTTGTTCCCAGAACTCCTCGAAGTGTCCAGCCGCACAGTTGTAAAAGCCTGGGTGGCTTCTCTGGTGGGAGCAGAATTAAGAAAAAAAAAATCATCATATGGACTCCTATTTTAGACCAAACAGAGACAGACAAAGATGATAAGTTTTGACAACCTGGGCTTTGGCCTCAAACCAAAAAAAAAAAAATTGAAATGGAAGAATTTCTTCTTCATCCCATGCATGGGTTCCAGTCTTGAAGATGGGTAACTATGGATGACTTTTAATACTCTCTTTATTTGTCAAGATGAATCAGCACAACCCCCTGATAGGATAAAGCCCATCGAATGTTCTTCTCAGTAGCCCCTCCCTCAGTATTTCTTTCAGTCATCTCCCAGCTTTGAAAGTCAAGTCTGACAAACTTCAGCCCCTCTGTTACATTATGGCAATTGGAGCATGTTTACTTAAACATGTAACTAGCAGAGTTTTCAATTGAGTGTTAATTAACAATTAGACTACGAGTTCGCCTTTTCTCTGAGTCGATAGATAGTCAATGAGGCACGGAGTGCCGAGTTGATTTTTTGACTCATATACTACCTTCGAATTCAATGCAATTTGTATTCATTTGAAGATGCCGCCACTGTTTTGCTTTTGTTCCAAATGCCAGCTTTTTTGTTACTCACTATCTATCACACAATAGATAGGGAGCAGCAAGCCAATCAGATAATGGGATTTGCGATAGTTTGTGATTGAACTTCTACTAAAAGTTATTATGCAGTTCCCCCGGTTTTGGTTTATTCTACAATTGGACAAAAAATCTTGTGCAAAAACTTTTCCAAAAATCACATGCAAAAGTAAAACCAATTGTAACTTAGTCACTCTCATTTTCCTGTGCTTGGTGCAAGCTGCCTTCACTTGCTTTGCGTGCTGTTTGGTTTGCAAAAGTTGTGAATTACTTTGTTTGGTTGTTGTCTGAAGGGTGTGATTGGCTATGTAATTTATTATAATTATTAATAACAATTAATTAATTAATTATATTATTGTTAATTATTAATTAATTGGCTATGTAATTACGTTGGTTTTGGTTTTAGGAGACTCAATAACAAACCTTCTTGTTCCAGCAGAATTTTTTCACATTCTGGGTGCTTTCCAGCCCTTTCCCGTGCCATCAGACCACATTTATCTTTGATGAAGACATTTGCACCATACTTCAATAGGAGCCTTACATTCTCTGATTTACCAAGTTGTGAGCAGAAGTGTAATGATGTTGCATGATTCCAACTTTTTGAAGAAATATTGACAGCAGCTCCCATTTCAACAAGCATCTAAAAGTGTAAGCGAAAGCACTCATTCTTGGGTGATCATGTAAATTAAACTACTGGCCTCGTGTTAGAGTGAAAATTCTCTTTAATTTAGCACATGCTAACAAGGCCAACCTCGTTCCCAGGGCTTTTCCCGCCCCTCCCAATTTCAATGGGAAAAGCCCCGGGAACGAGGTTGTAACAAGGCTTGGTTGGCTAATTTGCATCAAGTGAAAGACTAATTATTTCTTTTCCACCATTCACCATTTATGAATACCTTCTATTATTTAGCATGTAAACCCCAGGGAGGGGGGGGGGGGCAATAAACCCTTGGGGGAAGCACTCCCTTCCTTGAAGTCATAGTCAGGAATGAACTTTCTGCATGCTATTTTTGTATACACAAAATGACACAAATGAGAACAGTATCATGAAAACACAGGAGAAAACTAGGTGGCTCATTTTCACTTATCCCACTGATAATTCTTTTTTTCCTCCATAATTTTTGTCCTGTTCATTCAGCAGAGGCCATGGTTTTTTTTAAATGACCAAATACCACGCAGACAGACAGACAAACGTCACTTAGTATATTTTCACCCTGAGCCCTTCAAATCTTGAACAATTATTAATAGTTAAGACTAAAAAAGCAGGGGAAAAAAAGCATGACAGAGAAATTGAACAAAATGGACACGACCCTGAAACTGTTTGAGCACTACCTTCACAGAACTATGACCATCTGGAGCATTTATACAGGCATGATGTAAAGGTGTGCAACCACTTTGATCCATGGCATCTAACTCGCATTCTGTATTCACCTTTTACAAAAATAAAGAAGTCTTTAAAAACCATTTTGTGAACAAACATGACAAGGTTAAACTATTCCATGGAATTTACTAGTTGTCACTGATGGTAATTTATGTGTAATCTTCATTTTTGCAGATTCACATAGAAGAACTTTCACTAATAATTAAAATAATTAATAATGTAGAGTTCCCAAACATGCCACACCCTCCTTTTTCCCAATAGCAATTGACTGAAAAGCTATTATAGAAACAAGGAGACTGTTCTTAAATTTTACATTTCTTAAATTTTAGATTTCTTCTCAGTTTTTAATTAGTTTTTAGGGTTGCGCCTCGCATGGGATATTTTTCCTGTTCGCGCAATCCCTTTGGCCTTTTATTCATTCTTATTAATTTACTATTTGTATATATTTACATTTTTTTTTGTTTATGAGACCAATAAAGTTGATAGACATTATAAGGAGCAACAGGTGTTTTAAAACAAATTATGGAATACAACAGTATCGTCTCTCATCCACAATCAATTGGTGATCAATGAACCAAAAACTCGTTTTCATGTATCTCATTCATGTAACGACCACAAAGTGTCTCATTACAACAGGGAAGGTTAGGAATGGGTGCTATGGACGCCATCTTATACAAGTCGCACAACAGAGAGTGAAGTGCTCTTGTGAGGTGATGCAATACAGGCTCACATGTTCAGGCTTTGAAGGAGCAAGGGCTTAAAAAATGGGATGACTAGAAATGGGATGGGAGAAGTGTGTCTGAGAAGGCAAACATTTTCTGACTGTGCCTCAATTTCCCCTCTTTAATATCATAAGCTCTTGTAATGGTTCTCAACATGATGGCAACCTCATAAAACCAAATGAAAAAAAGGAGGATTTTACAAACCAGTACGACGAAAAATCTCTCAGACATTTGGCCAGTGTTGCTTATCCAGAGCATCCGTACTCAAACTCACAATCATCTTGATCACTTACCAAGAGTTCTACACAGGTTTCATGTACTTCTGAACAAGCGATATGCAGTGGATTTTGTCCCCGATTATTCCTCACATTTACACAACTACCAGCTTGAATAAGTATCTTAAGACAATCAGCCCTTCCTTCGCGAGCTGCAATATACAAGGGCGTCTCAGGAAACTTTGTGTTAAGATTTGCACCTGCTAAAACCAATCTCTCCACACACTTCTTATGTCCAGCATATGTTGCCACCCACAGAGGCGACAGAGCGTTCTGCACAACGCCAATCCCATCAACACATGCTCCTGCTTCCAGCAATAATCTCACACATTCCTCGTGCCCTTCTTTCGCTGCCAGAAACAAAGCTGTCACAGCTGAACTGTTTGCGCAGTCGACGTTGACGTCTTTCAGTGCAAGAAGAGCGCACAACTTATCAACTCTTCCATTCTCTGCCGCATAGAGAAGTTGCGCTTCTTTTGGTCGCTGCTCAATCTTGTTCTCCACATCGTTTACGTTTCCCATTAAATAATTTGTGCTTTTGTTCTTTTTTAACTTGTTTCAAGTCGCCATGTTTGTTTTTGTTATAACTGAACGGCCTCATGGGAACAAACAAATAGCCACTGTCCTTACCCTAGTCAGTCGCAAAGTGAGTCGTTGATCTTCAAGAAGCATCAATACAGCACCATTTGCTTAAAATCACAATCGAATGGAAAATATCGCGATAAAGTAGACATCATAAGAAGAATTTAGTGATAGAGAAAGCATTGTTTGTAGTCCTAGCCATGAACTCCATTTCTTCTGCCCAAAGTTCACAGATGGCGGCCATAGGAACTACGCCAAACAAATGTTTCTATAGCAACCAGTGTCAAGGGTGATCGTAATCTCGGGCAAGAAGACGGGAAGGCCCACGAAGCCGCAAAGTTTCCAGAAATTGAGCAGTGTGGAGGGCCATTCGCAACGCATGCGATTAACTAGCCTCAAGAAGCGATGTAATTAACACAGAAGGAGACGTCAAGCTAATCTTCAAATCTCGGAAAACGCTGTAAATTTGTAAATAATTTCACGAAAGACAATAATCGACCAAGCATGGAGTTCAGTGACGTTCGTTTCGAGTTCATCTCGGAGTACACTTTGAAGTCAATGAAATTGAAAGCTGATAAATGGGCAAAGTTGCAAGGAAACGATGAATACAGACAAACAGTTCTGGACTTTCTCGAGAAACAAGAGCATAATATTCTCATCATCTACCAGAATACTGCGGCGCAGCTTCAACCATCATTTGATTTCCCCGCGTCGATCAAGGCTAAGGCTGTTTACTTTTCAAAGAAGGAAAAAGGCATAAATGTTGGAAAAGACAATTTCAAAACAGCTCTTACATATGGAGATTTATCATATTCACCACTGGAGCAGTTGTCGGCCCTTGTTGACGAGGTTTGTTTTGCAAAATGAAGGCTTGAACTCCATGCGCAGTGTCCCGGGGACGTGAAATCTACAACATTTAAAATTCTTTACTACGTCTCGTCCTTACGTGCCCTTGTCAGGCGCCATCTGGGAGCAGTATGACTTGATTGTCGCTTCACCCTTTCTTCTTCAGTGTTCCCTAAATGAAACTATATTTTGGGGGGCATTGCCCTATAAAATTATCCTCTCTGCAGAAGTTTAATTTGAAAATGAGCTTACCGTAGTTATTAACGTAAATTAAAATTAACCATCCTTTTCTAAGAAAGCAAAACAACAAGCAGAGATTTCAAAGGAAAGGATTTCTTGTTTTGCTGAAATAGTTTATCCATGAAACCGTATTTAAAAAGGGTTATTGCATAATTATGCAAACTGAAGCAAAAGTAAACTCCCACTGATTAAATTTCTCGTCAATTAACATCACTATAATATAATGAAAAGTAAATAAATTAGGACTTGATGTTTTTAAGAATTACACTAAATTGTACATAGCAGCAGAAAACTCAGCAAAGAAAATTTCAGTGTTCAACAGTTTTAAATCTTTTTCAAATTCCAACTTTTTGATTGCAGTTCTTAATCCCTTGAAATTCTTAATTAATCCCTGGGATTAACAACTTGTTGACCTACTTTCTGTATTCATAGAAAACACAGCTATAGTAGCAATAGCCTTTGGTAACCACTTTTAAAAAAGTGACCTATGCCTTCAAACTCTTTTTATCCATATTTTCCTTTTGGATATTCAACAACTTTCATTATGATCAATAGTTTCAAGCATTTACCATAAATGTTTGAAAAATATTTTGTGAAATACTTGTTTTAGATCTTGGTGCCTTTGTTGTCAAATTCTCATAACCATGAGCAGTGGCCAGCAGTTGTTTCTCAAGATGTGCTACGTCATGTTCACAAGCTTAAAAGTGATGTCTTTGTCATTGCTGGCCAAGTTAAAGGAAAGACATTGTTGCCCCTCCCAGTGGGCTCAGAGCAGGTCTCTAATGCTGTGGAAGCTGAGGAAAAGTGAGTGATAAACAATCTCTTCTTGGACGAGGGGGGTGAATAGGAGTATGCAAATCTACCGATCCATTAGGACTTTAACGAAATCCATCAGTCCGTTAAAAAAGTCCCAACATCCTAATCCGCTCAATATTTGCCATGAGGCTTGTGATTCGAACGAGATTGGCGAGATCTGCGATCCGAACTTTATTACAAGCAAAATCCATAATCTGGGCCAAAAAGGAGGATGAAACCGCAATCTGCTGGAATTGCAGGATCCGAAAATCCGTTAAAATTTTGCGCTGAATCCGAAATCTGGGCAAAAATATTTCCAAAATCCGCCGATCCGTTGGCCTATTCACCCACCTCTTGGACCTTGCCCTTTCACTCTTCTATCACCCCTTTGCCCATAACTTGAACAATCTCAAAAAGAAAGGTGGGGTAAAAATGCTGTCTTATTATGCATCTTGCTTCAGCCATTTGTGCTCAATAATCCTTATACTGATTCACAGCTTACAGACAGAGATTAATGATTAAAAGTAAATGTGAGTCTAAGACTCTAAGTCCCTTCTCCTGTTCAAACCAAATTGGCAGAATTCAGGAAAAGTATGGTTGTACAAAAGTTAGTAGGTTAGACAGTGTAGGTTATATACATTGTAGTAAACTATATCATGTCTCATTAATTTTTGAAAATAATTGATGAGCAATAAGATGTCTGGCCAGCGTGGCAAATTCCCTTAACTCTTTTGGTAAAAGTACTATATGCTTGTGTCTAACTGTTTCTACCCTTTATTTTGTTCTTAGAGGTGAGCCATTTGACCGTGGTCTCATTCATGCCATTGAATCAGTTGTTATTGATTGGACGCACCAGATAAAGAGCGTTCTTAAAAGAGATTCAGCACAACCACTCCTTGAAGGACGCAATCCTGGCCCTACTGTGGAGCTGGACTTCTGGAAATCTCGTGTCATGAACTTGGAGTGTATCTTTGAACAGGTCAGTATTTTGACCATTCTTTACTGTCCATCAACCACGGCAGGTTATCGTGTATTTCATCCTGCTAGTGTAAGAATTTCACCTCTCAGGATTAGGAATAACAGGTTGTCCTATGGT
>BLFK01001094.1:3714102-3730347 GCA_014634185.1 Astreopora myriophthalma
ATTGATAGTTTTTACTATTTTTGTATCTTTCGTCAGCTTGATCTAGCAAACTTGTGTACAAAGGCAGGATTGAAGAATATCGGCACTGTGTTTTTGCTGACCGACGCCCAAGTTCCCGAGGAAAGTTTTCTTGTGTTGATCAACGATCTACTCGCATCTGGCGAGATCCCGGGACTGTTTGCTGATGATGAAGTTGAGAATATCATCTCTGGCGTCAGGAATGAAGTGAAGGGCGCTGGTCTTCAAGATACAAGGGAGAACTGTTGGATGTTTTTCATTGAACGAGTGCGGCGAAACTTAAAGGTAAACAGCATGAGAGAAAGAACTTACCCTTATTTACAATAACACTCTGTCATTTCTATTCGTCAATATAGGTTGAAGATGGAATGACGTAGGGAGGTAGAGGACGTGTTTGTTCCTTTTACGTGCATATAGCGAGTGGAGGCCCGCTGGTGGTGTGAAAACCGACGTATTTTATTTTTGTTTGAGGGTCGGCAGTTCGAGGCCCACCTGTAAACAAATTCTAGACAAACTCTCAATTGAGCGCTCCCCTTGAGAGACTTTTCATGCATGGACAATGAAACAAATAATACAAATATGGGAGGTCAGAGCGGGACTTGAACCCGGAACGTTTTGTACAAATGGGAACCGTTGACGTGTCTTCACATGCAGTATTGTCTAATTATTGTTTGACCGCTGACAGGTTGTGTTGTGCTTCTCTCCTGTGGGCTCCACCTTGCGTGTCAGGAGCCGTAAGTTCCCTGCTGTTACTAACTGCACCGCTATTGACTGGTTCCACGAGTGGCCTCAGGAAGCTCTGGTGTCTGTTAGCAAGAGGTTTATTGATGACTTGGAACAGCTTGAGGTGAGTGAAAGTCGTTATCTTTTAGTCGTGGCGAACGTTTTAAATGTGGAATTATAGCTGAACATACTGAGTGTGGCAGGAATTTGACCGGCCCAGATAAAAAACAGTGTGGTCTGTCGTTTCTCAAACCCGGTCCCAACTCGATATAACCTGTATTGGCAATGCATGTAATGATAATCTTCGATGCCTTTGTTCCCAGAATGACGTGAAGCCGTCAATCGCTGAGTTCATGTCGTTTGTACACACCAGTGTCAATGAAGAAAGTCAACTGTATTTGGCAAATGAAAGACGCTACAACTACACCACGCCCAAGAGTTTCCTGGAACAGGTATGCCACATGCAATATCCAACGCAGCTATGTTTTTATTTTACCTCCCATAACAAGAAAAACGGCAGTGTGGCGTAAATAGGAGAGTAGGGGTTCTACAGAATCAAAGGTTATACCCACCTTCGGTAGCTAACTGTAAACTGATAAAGACAATCTAGGACTTCATGCGCAGTGTTAAAAGCAACAACTGGCAACACAGTGAGCACCACTCGATTTCAAAATTCTCTTGTTGTACATATTAGAGCGGTTTTCAGTTGAGTGTCTTGAAACCAATACCAAAGTAATTACTCCGACCAATCACAGCAGGTGCAAACAGCTCAAGGAGCCAATCAAAATTCGTAGTAATTCCATGTAACTTGCTCAAAGCGCGGGAAAAAATCGCGCGTGCAAGTCGCGATTGGTTTTGGTTTTCCTTCTCATTGGTTGATAAACTGGCACGAGACTTTTAAGCCAATCACTAAGCGTAGCAATCGCAATCGCGTTATCGTATACTTTCGACAGTCATTTGAAAACCGCTCTATCGATTTCTTTTTCGGTAGATTACATTATACCGCAATCTTCTCAAAAAGAAGTCTCTGGAGTTAAGCCAGAAAACCGAACGTCTGGAAAATGGTCTCCTGAAACTGCAGAGCACGGCGTCCCAGGTGGACGACTTGAAAGCCAAGCTCGCCTCGCAAGAAGTGGAACTGAAACAGAAGAACGAAGATGCGGACAAACTCATCGAAAAGGTGGGCGTTGAAACGGAGAAAGTCAGCAAAGAGAAAGCCATTGCAGACGAGGAAGAAAAGAAGGTGCAAGTCATCGCGAAAGATGTGTCCGAAAAGCAACGATCTTGTGAAGAAGATTTAGCCAAGGCTGAACCCGCTCTGAAGGCAGCTCAAGAAGCTCTCAACACACTAAACAAGAATAACTTGACGGAGCTGAAGTCGTTCGGTTCACCACCTTCCGCTGTGGTTAATGTGACGTCAGCTGTGATGGTCCTGCTTGCACCGCCCACCAAGATTCCCAAGGACAGAAGTTGGAAGCAGGCTAAAATCATGATGGCAAAGGTACATGGTTCTCTTGTGACAGAAATTCACTCACGTACTGCATTCTCTTGGAACTGTTCTGTGTATTCTAATTCCAGTTTAGGGTTAGTGAAATAACTAGAAGAAGGTTCTCCAAAAGAACGCGTGTTCCGAAAACGGAGTGGCTACCATTGCGGAGATGACCTGAGAATCAACGCCTCCTTATTCAGTTGTGTACTTGAAATAAAAAAATACTCGTGATTCAACATCTTATGCTCACTGCAGCTTGTTTCTTTTCTCTCAAAGGTCGATCAATTTTTGGATCAGCTCGTGAACTACGACAAAGAAAACATCGCCGATAGCAACCTCAAGGCTGTGCAGCCGTATCTAGACGATCCAGAGTTCGAACCGGACTTCATTCGCGCCAAATCGGCGGCCGCTGCCGGTATCTGTGCTTGGGCAATCAACATTATCAGGTTTTATCACGTTTTCTGCGACGTCGAGCCCAAGAGACAGGCTTTAGCTGCTGCAAATGCTGAGCTAGCAGCTGCAGAGGAGAAGCTTGCGAAGATCAAAGCTAAGATAGCTGAGTTGGACGAGAATTTGGCTGAACTGACAGCTTCATTCGAAAAGGTAATGGCTAATAAACTGTGATCCTTGAGCAAAACCTGTCTTGATCAAAGTCGGGTCAATAAATTCTCGAGCGGAATGCCATTGTGACAAGCACAATCTATTTTTAAGTTACTCATTGCCTAACAGTGAGAAAGGCGTATGCAAACAGCTAGCATCAGTTTTATGTTTGCACTTGTGTTCGTGTCGTCACCTTCGTCTCAAGTTCAAGTATAAAACCAGAGGGCCTCAATTTCTTTAGTGGTTCCGTCGAACAGAATTGTTTACCAGAATATTTGATGGCGAGGGAAATATTTACGCGAAGATAACCGTCAGCCGGACCTTGCATGTTGCGTTGTTTTTAGCTGGGAATCACGCCCACCACCACCATCCCTGAAAAACGTATGGAAAGAGAAAACGCCGTGTTGGCCCAATTTACTGTCATCTTATCGCCGCAGATCTTCCTATTATAGATGCCACTGAATTTCTCGCTTGAGCTTTACGGCAATTGCTTGCATTACTATTTCTAGGCGACAGCTGAGAAACTGAAATGCCAGAAGGAGGCGGAACAGACGGCCATGACGATCGAGTTGGCTAATCGATTGGTCGGAGGATTGGCTTCGGAAAATGTTCGTTGGGCCGAATCTGTGGCGAACTTCAAAGAGCAGGAGAAGACCTTGCCTGGTGATGTATTACTGACGACTGCGTTCGTTTCGTACATGGGCTGCTTTACAAGAAAGTATCGCGACAATCTCATGAATGGAAAATGGTTGCCGTTCCTGAAAGGACAGTCGGTGTGTTGAAGGAAATATTTTTTGTGTGTGCGCTTTTTTGTGAGTTAAAGCGAAGTTTGGTAAGATTCTGAACTCTTGAGACTATGCGTTGCAAACACAATGAATTGAACAGACGAATGACTGATAAGCATTGTGAAACTTCGGAAATGTGTTTAGGCGTGCGCAAGCTTATTTAGTTTCGTTTCAGTATTGCTCAAGTTGCCAATGAATGGCCGTATTTTTGCTGTCATTCCATGGCGAACTTGATACGTCTTGTCAAACTTTGAAGATGGGTTTAAACGTAGCACTGGATCATTGTACTTCTCAAAGCTTCCGTCCCTCACATCAAATACCTCTGAGCTCGGTTATTTTTTTCTTACCGCCTCGGTGAGCACGAAACTCGCTAATTCCAACCTTTTTGTTTTTGTTTGTTTTGTTTTGTTTTGTTTTTCAGGTTCCCATCAAAATCACTGAAAACCTCGACCCGCTAACTCTGCTGACTGACAATGCAACCGTTGCTCAGTGGAACAACGAAAACCTGCCAAGCGATCGAATGAGCACAGAGAACGCCACCATTCTAACTAACTGCGAGCGATGGCCGCTTATGATCGATCCACAGCTGCAAGGAGTTAAATGGATAAAAACCCGAGAAGGAGAAGAGCTTAGAGTTGTCAGACTGGGACAGAAAGGGTAGGCATTCCTCACTCATAGGTCTGTCACTCTCATTGCTGTATACAGATTTGACGATTTTAATACGAATGGTCCTAGCATTATCTCATGCTAGATAGAAATAACAATCGTTCACGAGGTCACTAGTCACGATTTGTCGAATGAGGTGGACACAATTTTAGCGCGTTTCCTTGTCTGGTTTTCCATTTGTTTTGTTTCATTCCAAACTTTGCATTCACAGAACGTGCCTGTAGGTGCAATGGACTAACGCAAAATAACGGACTGTTATGTGATGTAATTTACTATGTGGGACATGTGTCACATTTTTACGTATGAAAGCTATTGACTCAGTTGCTAAATTCCCTCCTTCAAAGGCTCCCATTTTTCTAAATCTACCAAATCAGTTAGCGGTAATGTGATCACATTAAGATAGCTTTACAATTAATTGCAATACCGTGCACTAGATAGCGAATTGCTGAGTCAGAGGCTGACACCAGTAGTAGACTGCTACTTATGTAGTGAAATGTTTTCTCAGGTACTTGGATGCCATCGAACGAGCAGTAGCAAACGGTGACTGCGTTCTGATCGAAAATATGGGCGAGAATATGGACCCAGTACTGGATGCTCTCGTCGGCCGAAACACCATCAAGAAAGGAAGGTGTGTTTTCTTCTAAATATCTTTTGTTCGTCGTAGCACGCTGCATAGTCTAGTTTTCCTCAATTGGCGTCTCTGGAAAATACCATCATATTCAACAAACTGGGTAAGCCTCGCATTCAATAGCTTTGCAAATTAGCATTTCCCTTGTTTGTGGCAAGTGAATTCCATGCATCAGCATTGTACTTTCGATTTGCTTAATAACATGTACTTACCGTCCAACCAAACGATCCCACAATACAACACTCGTACCAGTCTCCGCAAAGTTTCCGGAGTGAGCAAACATCACAAAGAAGTCACCAATTAATGGAATTAATTAAGCTACTCAGCTCAGGTTAGTAAGAACAAGGAACAAGCAACTTTTCTGGTGTAATAAGAGCATCATCATGAACTGGTGCCCTGACAAGAAAGTGATAATGAAGCCTTAAAAATCCGCTTAGGACGTAACTCTGTGGTATTTAGGGTTGGGGCCTATTAGTATGTCTGTTGTTTGTTTTTAAGGTCCATTATTTTCCTAGCCAAACCCAAGAGCCGTTGTCATAGCTGCGTATTAACCCACAAAATTGTGAGCACTCACATTTTGCCCTTTCTACTTCGCTGTAGGTACATCAAGATGGGAGACAAAGAAGTTGAGTACCATCCGGAGTTTCGCCTTATTCTTCATACCAAACTGGCCAATCCACATTACAAACCCGAGATGCAGGCCCAGACTACCCTCATTAACTTCACGGTCACACGTGAAGGCTTGGAAGACCAGCTGTTAGCCGACGTCGTGCGCAAGGAGAGGCCTGACCTTGAGGAAACGAAGGCCAACTTGACGCAACAAATGAACCAGTTTACTATCAAGATAAAAGAGCTGGAAGATTCGCTGTTGGCTCGTCTCTCTGCTGCGGGTGGAAACTTCTTGGGTGACTACGCTCTTGTAGAGAATTTGGAGAACACAAAGAGAACCGCTGCAGAAATTGAGGTGAAAGTCGCTGAGGGTAAAACGACCGAGGTCAAGATTAATGAAGCCCGCGAGCAGTACAGACCAGCGGCTGCAAGGTCGTCCTTGCTGTATTTCATATTGAACGACCTGAATAAGATCAACCCTATATATCAGTTCTCTCTGAAGGTGAGTCCAAGAACGTTGTTCAATTTGTTAGTTTACGATACAGTTCTTCTTTTTACTAAATACACCCGTGTTGCTGCGCAATAGCGATAGGCTTTGAAAACGCCGGTAAGCCAGCCTCCGCTGAAGAAAATGTTCATGTGTTGCACCTAAGAAATTAAAGGCAGTGACGTTGCGTCGTGGTGGTGATTGTTGCTTCAAATAGATTTCTGGACAATAGAGCCAATGCACTAAGCGCACGTGGACAATTTTCAAGGGTTACACGGAGAAGTGGCCCCAATTCCACAGTCAGTGCTAAAGAGACTCAAGTCTGGTATTGTCCGCTTTCTTTCTCTGTAGGCCTTTAACGTGGTCTTCCAAAAAGCTATTGACAAAGCTGAACCCGCAGAGGAAGTCAAAGTCCGTGTAGTCAATCTGATCGATTGTATCACGTTCTCGGTGTTCATCTACACCACGCGTGGGTTGTTTGAGAAGGATAAACTTATCTTCACAGCACAAGTGGCCTTCCAGGTAAGCAGTGCTAACTGGGGCTTTCTGTTTATGAAGCCTGCTTTACAATTATAGCTAATTATTAAGTCGTATGTGCGAAGAGCTGCGACAACGTTAAGCGGTTTCGATTATACCGTTAACTCAAGAGCGCTATACGGTCTTCGAGCAAATGGGCCCTGGACGTCGGCCTCAGAAGTTAAGTACAAAAAGCAGAAGGGAAAATTCTCTCAACGGCCCCGTTATAACATCTGTTTAGGCTGTACTCTTAACCCTTTTTCGTCTTGTTTCTTCCGACAGATCCTCTTGATGAAGAAAGAAATTGTACCCCACGAGCTGGAATTCCTTCTTCGTTTTCCCGCTGTGATGAACGTGACAAGCCCTGTAGACTTTCTCAATAACCTTTGTTGGGGTGGAATTAAGGTAAGCTATTAGCATTTGTATTGGACAGTAAATGAAACAGCCACTTCTGTACGCAGAAATGTTGTCCAGATACTGGCTATGATGGGCCAACGTTGAAAGCCTCAATTTTACATTGTAAATGCCGTTAATAACGTAGGGCTTACCCAGAAACAAGGAAAAGTCAAGACGCTTATGATTGACTAATTTTATATTTCTCCATCGGAAGAGGTAGCGATAGAATTTCCAGATTTCCGTTTTTCGCAGGTCTAAGAATAATCGATTGCCTTGACCGGTCAGTAAGTTCTCTTCGTCTAACCAACTTGAAACCTCGATAGTAGCCCAAAAGATTGCTATATTTTGCTGTCAGTGTGGAACAGTATAGCAAACTCGTAGTTTTTCTGTCCTTCGTGTCCTTCTAGGCCCTGAGTAACATGGAGGAATTTCGTAATCTTGATCGGGATATCGAAGGATCTGCCAAGAGATGGAAGAAGTTCGTAGAGAGCGAGTGTCCCGAGAAAGAGAAGTTCCCCCAGGAGTGGAAAAACAAAAGTTCTTTGCAGAAGCTGTGCATGATGCGAGCACTGAGACCGGACAGAATGACTTACGCTGTGAGGTAGAGATTTACAATGTCCTAGCCTGAGTAGCAGGCCTCCCTTCCAATGTGCCTTCCAATTGAACGAACTTGAGTGTGGAAAGTCATTACGCATTCGCTTTGGTTTTGGTTTTGGTTTGCTCTGTGATTGGATGAAAAACTTCCGCGAACTTTTCAACCAATCAGATGCAGAACTTAAACCAATTGTTCCTTTCGTCACTCTCGTTTTCCCGCGCCTGGCGCCGGCTGCCTTTACTTTCTTAGCGTTCTGATTGGCTGGTAAAACTGAGTCGTGAATTACTTCGACTTGTGATTGGCTGATGGGTGTATTTCCTTCAGAACGTGATTGGCTGAGTCTGTAATAACTTTGGTTTTGGTTTTACGACACTCAATTGAGAAGAGCTCTTCATATACAAAGCAAAACTGATTCCCATCAAACAACCTTCCATTTGCATGTACTCGGTTTGAAAAGGAGGCTGACTTGAACTCGGAAATGACCTTTTGGTTCCAACTCCTGGCTCCACACACCACACGCAACGCCTGACGACGCCTATGAAATTCACTGATAAATAGTTTTCCTCGACATTAAACAATTGCTCCAAACAATTACAACTGAAATATACTGACTGTAATCAAATGACATCGCGGTGTTCCGTGCCTTCACGGATACATACTGCATTAGCGTTACCAACACTCTTGTTTCCTGCTCCTTTCTACAGCGGCTTTGTTGAAGAGAAGATGGGCGCAAAGTACGTGGAGAATCGTCAAGTGGAGTTTGCTAAGTCTTATGAGGAGAGCGGGCCTGGTACCCCCATTTTCTTCATCCTCTCCCCGGGTGTGGATCCCCTGAAAGATGTGGAGGCCATAGGAAAGAAACTCGGCTTCACTATTGACAACAAGAACTTCCACAACGTCTCTCTTGGACAGGTGAGGGGTGGTCTCGTTGTGTTTGTGTTGTATCGTTTTCTGAAATCCTCTCGCTTTTTGATGACGATCTTTATTTTCAAAATGTTTGTCCTTCAGGGTCAAGAAATCGTTGCAGAGCAGAGTCTTGACTTGGCTGCCAAGGAAGGACATTGGGTTATTTTACAGGTAAAATTCCAACGCAAAACAAAGTTGCTATACACTCACTCTTTTCTAAATGAACGCAACAAAATTTTTATAACTTGTAGTTTTTAGTACTTGGAGCTTGAGGTATCTTTAGTCAGTAATTCTCTTTTCTACTTTCATACCTGGACCCATGATGATACGTCATGTGATTTGTTTCATTTTGTGTTAATTAACTATTACCATGGAGAATTTGCATCCGATCTTCAAAAGGGTTAGCCTGTGCACACGCCCCTCCCCTAAAAAAAATCCGATTTTTTTGAGGGGAGGGGCGGCTGTACACAGGCCACAAAAGGGTGGGGTGTTAGTTTCCGCGTCGTTAATCATTTTTTGCGCGAATCTTCGATTATGCGATTTTCTTGCAATGGTGAAAAACAAAAACAAAAACAAAAAACACGAAAATACAGTGCGACTAGAACAAGTAGCCATGCGGTAGCAAGCCGCGTAGATGTCTAATTTGACGTAGAATACGAACAGTGTCAAGTATAGAACTGATCGATAAAGCGACTTTTATTGTTGTTTTCGTAGAATATCCATCTTGTAAAGAAATGGCTGCCGACCTTGGAGAAAAAACTGGAGGCTTACAGTGAAGGAAGCCACGAGAACTATCGAGTTTACATCTCCGCCGAACCCGCAGGGACACCTGAATCTCATATCATCCCTCAAGGAATCCTAGAATCCTCGATCAAAATCACGAATGAGCCACCTACAGGCATGATGGCTAACTTACATCAGGCACTCGATAACTTTAACCAGGTCAGTACAGCGCTATTTTATTGATTTGTAGTGGTGGTGTGGCATTCATATGGTGCATTTTCTACGACGCGACGCGTGGAGGACTTTGCAAGGGTACTAGTGGCCAGACTTGCAGCCCTGTAGCTTGTAATCGTATTCAGGTAGACATGACAGATGTCCACCTTCAGGGTCAAACGGTAGGGAATGCCAAACATAAAACTTCCTCGTGCCACAAAGGAAATGTCAATCTGCGGAACTCTTGGAAGGCCTATTAAAAAGGTTTGCTTTCATTATTAGGATACACTTGAGATGTGCGCCCGAGAGAATGAATTCAAGAGCATTCTGTTCGCGCTATGCTATTTCCACGCTTGCGTGGCGGAACGCCGTAAGTTTGGACCTCAGGGATGGAACAGATCTTACCCTTTCAACACTGGTGACCTGACCATCAGTGTCAATGTACTCTACAACTATCTTGAAGCTAATGCCAAGGTTAGTACGATTATCGCAAGCGTTAAGGGGCCTCACCCACTGCTTTGTTACCTCGTTAGCTCGAAAACAACTATTGAAGTTAAAGGAGCTCGGTCACGATATTTTGGGTTCAAAAAGAGACATAAAAATAGGCCATTTCCGAGTTGACTTCAGCCTCTTTTTCAAAGCGAGTCTAAGTGCGAAGTCTTTCTTATTAAAATGAGTTTTTATTCATATGCAAAGTAAAACTGATTACCATCACAAAACTTTCGCACTTAGACTCGCTTTGAAAAAGAGGCCGACGTCAACTCGGAAATGGCCTATTGTATTTAAGTAATGGGGAAATAGTGAAATAACAATTTGTTAGGGAAGATAAGAACCAAAGAGACAAGAATAAATGCAAGCATGGCCAGGATGGTGAAGGATGCAGAAGATTGAAACGGATTACAAACGATCCTTTTGATAAATTTAGGCTAAACTTTTCAAAATCCAAGACCGTGACGTAGCTCCTTTAAGGAACGGCTTCGCTCGGGACAACTACTGAGTAGAATACCACCAATATTCAAAGAACTACCACTTTTATTATTGTTGGAGCTATTAAGTTCAAAACAAGATTTGTAATCTTTCGTCTTTGATTTTATGTTAGTACAAAAAATTCCTCTGTAATAAGAAAATTTTAAATTGCACAAATAAAATGCTAGCTACAGAACGCTGTTCTCGTCCGGCCGCGTTGTCCTCACCTAATGAGGTTACTAAAAAGTGCCGTCTTGTATTGAAGTGCATTTATTCTCTGGAATCGAGGCAAGGTTGTGAGAATCTTACAAAACTTGCTTTCTGTTGTTGTCTTCTCATTCAGGTTCCATGGACTGACCTGCGTTATTTGTTCGGTGAAATCATGTACGGTGGTCACATCACGGATGACTGGGACAGACGACTGTGTAAAACCTACCTGGAAGAGTACATGAAACCAGACATGGTAGGAGTCTCTTATTGCAGACTGACATATAATATCTTGTTAACTGGAGCTACATGCTCGTGGATGGTGTATTTGATAGAGCCAGTGCAATGGTCATCGAAAGTATTAAGAAATATAGGATAGTCTGAGCTCCGAGGCCTTCTTAAAAATAATGATCGGGCGCGTAGCGCGATGTCGTTACTTTTAAGAAGGACGAGGAGCGGGCTTGTAGAACCCCGATATAGAATCCGCCAGCGAACTTACAACGCAGCGTTTAGTAATGTTTAAAAAAAAACGATCAGCAGTGTTTTATCGGGTTTTAAAACGCGAGTGTTTTTAGACCCGGTAAAAAAGGTGCTGCTCGTTTTTTGAACAGCTTGAAAAGCATTCAACAAAAGCGTGTCCCTCTGGAGTCTGAACAATGGTTCAAACTGAGAGGAAAATTATTAGCATACAAGAAAAACAAGCTATCCTTATTCTTTATATAAAGAATACTAACGAGGAGTGTTTTATCGGGTATAAAGCCCATGCACGTGACGTTTTATCGGTGACTTGATAAGCTGTTAGGCTCATTGATTTTAAGTAAGTATTTGAATTATACATTCTACTCACGCTTACATTACACACACTTGGATAAATTGTCCCTAGCGTTTATACTTTACGAACATTACATTACTCCCGTAGGGTAACACTACTAGTGTTAATAAGTACATTCCGACAATAACTCCTGCTACGACACTACAGTCATGTTCTTGATCAAATTTCACTCACATTGCCACCATCAGGGGTTGTAGATATTTCGTGGTCAATGTATATCTGCACTGAAGTCGATACTATAGTCTTTTAGTTAACTGAGAAATGAAGGAAAAGGAAGACTTGAAATGTTGCGGAGCGGGGACGACGGGACTTCATGGCTCCGTCGAGAATGTTGAAGCACGTAAGTAATCGTTACATGAAGATGACTGAGTTTATTTTCGCAGCTTGAAGGCGAGTTGAACCTTGCTCCAGGATTTCCCATCCCTCCAAACTCGGACTACAAAACCTACCACAACTACATCGACGAAGTGCTGCCGGCCGAGAGCCCCTATCTATACGGGCTACACCCGAACGCGGAGATCGGCTTCTTGACAGCAACTTCGGACAATCTGTTCCGTACCGTGTTGGAAATGCAACCCAGAGACGCGGGATCCGGCGGCGGTGGAGGACAGACGAGGGAGGAAAAGGTGGGTTATTATCATCAGGAGAAATTATCTAAAACGTTCTTGGTGGCAGAGAACACCCTTCGTTAGACTATTTGGAAATGATATACGACAGGTTACTCCCGGTCCTTATTGAGTGGCAAGCGCACTGGCCTCTAACTTGAACCTTGGGTGCTCGAGCTTTCTGTCTCGCATCACATGTGCTCATAGAAACGTTGCTTCAATTCTACCACTCTCCACAGTTCCTAAAATGGGTACCAACGAACCTTTAAGTAAACTTTACAAATAGGCATTGTGGACCAGTGACAGCTTGCCCTAAAAGAGCCTTATTTCTGTGGATAGGTGACCAATAAAAAGGGCGGATATCGAAAAACGTTTTGCTGAAAACGCTTTTGTAAATACTTCTTTCGCTTGTTTTGCAAACAGGTCAAGCAGGTTTTGGATGAAATCCTTGAGAAGCTGCCAGACGAGTTTAACGTGCAAGAGATGATGGCACGCGTGGAAGACCGCACGCCATACACCGTGGTCGCTTTCCAGGAGTGTGAGCGGATGAACATCCTCACTAGTGAGATCAAACGATCCCTGAAAGAGCTTGACTTGGGTTTGAAAGTAAGTCATCATTCATATTAAGAGCCATTTAGCGGTACTTTTTCATGGTGTTGGTTGGTTGTAGAATCTTTCAAGCTTAAGATCGTGGGGTTAACTCAAAGGTCTGAGTTAGAAGAAAAGAATAAGTCAAATTCTGCTTTGTAGGGCGAACTGACCATCACTGCTGACATGGAGGAGTTGGGCAACGCACTCTTCCTGGATGATGTCCCAGAATCCTGGACGCGCCGTGCTTACCCATCCATGTCAGGCCTGGCTGCATGGTTTGTGGATTTGTTGCTCCGAATTAAAGAGTTGGAGAGTTGGACATCGGACTTCTGTCTTCCTAATGTCGTGTGGTTGTCGGGTTTCTTCAACCCTCAGTCCTTCCTTACTGCTATTGAGCAGTCCATGGCAAGAAAGAACGAATGGCCGTTAGACAAGATGGCTTTACAAGTAAGTGAAGATTGTGATGAGCATATATCAATTAGCGCGCAATTAGCGCTCCCGTAATTCAATCGCAAGACTGCATCGTATTGTTGTTCAATAAACGATTCTACGCTGATTGTGATACTGGCTCTTGAGTCAATAGATGAAGTCCAAATGGTTACAATGCCAACGTAAGCTACCGAATGTTTATTTCAAGTTTTTTTTGCATCTTTTCTTTTTTTGTTTCACTTCACTCTGCACCACTTATCCTTCGCTGCTTGCAACCTAAATGCTTCCGACAACATGCTGGCAACGAAGTCTCAATACTCAGCCGGCACACTCGCTCTGTGTTTTATCAGGTGGATGTAACAAAGAAGAACAAAGAGGACTTCAACAGTCCACCCAGAGAAGGCGCCTATGTACACGGGCTGTTCATGGAAGGCGCTCGCTGGGACACGCAGACGGGCATGATAGCTGAATCAAGGTTGAAGGAGCTCACTCCTGGTATGCCTGTGATGTTTATCCGCGCTATACCAGTGGACAAGCAGGAAACCAAGAACGTTTATGAGTGTCCTGTGTACAAGACAAGACAGCGAGGCCCGACATATGTGTGGAACTTCTTCCTAAAGACCAAGGAGCCCCCTGCCAAGTGGACATTAGCAGGAGTAGCACTGCTGTTGAGCGCTTGAAACTCTTGTATTCACGTGTTTATATGTACGCTTTTCTCCCGCTGTTCATTGGCGGTTTTGCTGATTGGTGCTTTTGAAGAATTTTTCAGATTATCGTAGCGTTTAGAATTGACGCTAGTTAAGTGATAAGCGGGACATTTTGTTATGTTTTGAGGTGCTTCACTTCAAATCGTACTCAATTTGATGTTTGCGTTAAAGGCGGTTTTCTGACTTATTTATTTTTTGTAAAGAATTACAAATTTCACAAAAGCTCCAAACAAATCTTTATCATATAAATTTGAGTCCATTTTTGATTGGTTTGTCTTATCTTTTCCAAATCAAAGCGTTTTTTTTTTTTTAACTTCAAGATCTCATTTTCTATTCTCTCAAACTACAAAAGAAAGCAATATTCATATTCATGCGTTGCCTTCTTTATCCTTCCAATTTGGGCTCAGTTTTAACTCGTTAATGTAGTAGCATTGAAAACTCATTCTCGTCCGTCGCATTTTCGAAGTGTGAACTATTAATGTGTACAAATTGTTTGTGAAATAAAAACGAGTCTAAACTTATCTCAATCTTGCGTCGATTTGCGCGCCCAGGATAGCGGCCAACGGCTCGGAGTCGTGGAAAAACGTTGCAGAGGTGAAATAATCGAATCCGCCCCTAGGCGAATACTTGTCTGCAATTGCTAGCACCATCTTGTTTTTCTTTCCCGAGACAGCTAGACTGCGCTACGTCAGCATTGGACCACTTCCCTTGCAAGAAAAGGTTTTTTTAATTTCCTTGAATTCCTTTTTTGAGTCTCTGAATGAAATTCTTCATTGCAAGCTATCATGGCCTCATATCTACCTGCATGAATGTCTTCTCTTCATCAGTGGCGGATTCAGGACAGGCGAACCCAATTATTTTGTGATCAAATCTTTTGGTTATAATAAAGCTACCTCAAAATCTTGTGTATGGTTGGAGCCCCCTCGCGTTTTGTTTTACAATTCAGTACTCAGTAGCATGCATAGCAGGCGCTGGAGTGCACGTACGCTTTCGGAGATTGTGCTCCGCCACTGTTTAGCAACTTTTAGAGGTTTGATGCAAGCAAATTCGATCGTGTCTTGCTTCCCGAAGACATTTCTGAGCAACAAATGGGCTCATCAGAGATATCACACACACTTTGAGTCCCGGGTAAACGATCAAATATTTTGGTCCAGCACGATGTTGGATGAAGCCTGAAGGTAAGACCCATCACCTCAGTAGGCGCTCTTTCTAACACACGCTTTGAGATTTAAGCAGAGTACCCACTCACAGATGATACTTACTCTGTGCTAAATGTTAATAATCCTGGGCTGCAGATGAACGGAATTGACGAACATTGGAGAAATAGCTCCCATGCAGGGATGGCGCAGTGGTGAGAGCACTCGTCTCCCACCAATCTGGCCCGGGTTCGATTTCCAGACTCGGCGTCATATGTGGGTTGAGTTTGTTGGTTCTCTACTCTCTGCATCGAGAGGTTTTCTCCGGATACTCCGGTTTCCCCTCTCCTCAAAAACCAACATTTGACTTTATTTGAGTCAATTGTTAATTTCAGTTTGCAGTGTCCCCAGTTAGCGCTCCAGCGCTAGAACGACTAGACACTTAAATAAAAAGTCCCTTTCCTTCCTTTCCTTTCCATGTTTTGCTTCCGGGCCCTGGATTGGCTACGATCTTACCTTACAAACCGCACTCAGCTTGTGAAAGTGGACGACGCTTCATCCACGGTACGACCCCTTCATTGGGGTGTGCCTCAACGGTCGGTCCTTGGCCCCATGCTTTATTTATTGTATTCATCTCCACTGGGGGATATTGTTCGTGAGCATGGCTTGTCGTTTCACTTTTGTGCTGATGACTCGCAGCTTTATACATCTTTTGTCTGCAATGACACCTCTGATCTAGTGGCTGCAAAACAACGTCTTGAGAGCTGCGTTGCTGACATCAATTTGTGGATGACTACCAACAAGTTAAAGCTTGATAATGATAAATCAGAATTTCTTTTCTGTCCTCTCGTTTTCGTCATTCGTTGTCCCCTCCCACGATTTCTGTTGGCATGGAAAACATCAGTCCTTCTCAACAGGCTCGCAATCTTGGAGTGATTTTTGACGAAAAAATGTCGTTTTCACCACATGTTAATACAATAGTTAAGGGTGCCTTCTATCACATACGAAATATTTCGAAAATACGAAAATACATCAGTAAAAGTACCACTGAGATTTTAATTCACAGTTTTGTTATCTCGAAGTTGGACCTTAGTAATTTTCTTCTTTTTGGTGCCCAAAAACGGGACATAGATAAGCTGCAGTCCGTTCAAAACGCGGCTGCTCGAATTATAGCCGGTCTCAAAAAACGAGATCACATCAACGAGACTGTTGAAGAGAGAATTGTTTTTAAAATAAATTTAATAACTTTTAAAACATTGAATGACTCCGGACCCCGTTATCTTGAAGAGATTTTAAAATTTTACCGTCAATCAAGGACATCACTGTCATCAGCGGATCATTTACGCCTTGTAGAACCAAATTTTAACATGAAAACTTATGGTCGGTGAGCCTTTTCTGTTGCTGCCCCCCCCCCCCCC
>BLFK01001094.1:3755150-3773751 GCA_014634185.1 Astreopora myriophthalma
GATGCTGTTTTAATACTGTAAATAGTGCACTGATACTGTGATTGTAAATTACAATGCTTATTTTATGTTTCTTTCTGACTTGAAAATGCAATGTACAAGGGGAAGATGTTTAAAAAAAAAAGCCAAAGTAGGAAAAAAAAAAAAGCACAAACAAAAACATTTGCATACTCTCGAATATTTTTCTATTTCTATTTTCTTGAAACTCAGTGGTAGAGCATCCGTACAAGAAGTAATCGGAAAGGCATAGGTTTGACTCCTGTTAAAGCTGGTGGCAGATGGTTCAACATTGTGCAACATTTGTTGCTCAACAAATGTTCAACCTTGTGTCACCGGCTTTGGAGAGGATTCGTTTTTGTTTTTGTTTTTTTCATTATGCTCTCGTCATTACTGGTGAATTCATCATTTCTCAATTTTTTTATAAATACGTTTTCTCAATGTACAAAACAAGCAAACACAAGAACAGACAAACCCTGCCCATGCTAATCCGGATTACCTTTTTTAATATAGGAAATTAACAATGCACGTTGACAACGCGAAGAAAATTAACGTTACACTAAATTAACGCGAATTTTTCAAAAGTTCGGTTTACATGCATTAAATTAACGCGAATTTTTCGATAAGCATCTTGCTTTATTTACTGCGATTTTCATAATTCTGCAAACTCGCACTTTACATTTCTGAATGCCAAACTGCGTTTTGGCTTCCGTCAATAAAACCTTCCAAGACAAGTGCACGGATGTTTCTAAGTTTTTTTTTTTAAGCCGAAAATTTGGTTTTGAAGCCTAACTAGACCCTATCAATTCAAAAGATCTTTCAAAGCCTCCGTGAAATCACCAAGAGCTGCTCACTCGTTTGATTGACGGAAACCAAACTGCAGTTTGTTGAACTAATAAAGTTTTGTAATGAAATAAAGGTGCTTTAAAATAACAAAGTTGTAAAATAGCGTGCATTAAATTTACATGGCCATTAAGATACATTAAATTAACGCGAATTTTGTAAAATCGCGTTAATAAAGTGCATTGTTAATTTCCTATAATAAGCTAACTGGAAAACGAAAACTTGTTTCTCCCCAAACCGGAAGCCACCGAAAACGGCAGGGAGGGCGGGTAGGTTTTGCGCAGGAATAATTTCATAACTGTACCGTCCCTCCCTCTCGAGTGTTCTTTTTTGGGAGTGGTCATGTGACCAGCTGCAACTGTACTAGGGCCTTTTGAGAGGAAGAGAGAGAGAGAGCCTGAGTTGGAGTCCTGTTGAAACTTGGTTTTTTTTTTCGGGCTTCCGGGCAACTTCAAAAGTTACGTATCAGTTCGCTGTGTATGTCCATGTGTGTATATCTTTTTGACACTCAACTGAAAACGGCACTAAAACCCAAACTCCGAAACGTGATTGACTCCGAAGAGCACGTTCTGTAGCAAAGAACTCCTTCAGTTGACCACAAATCGAGGTGATTCACGGCTTGGTCTTACTAGCCAATCAGAACGCAAAAAGCTAGTAATGGCAGCCGGCGCCAAGCGCCGGAAACTGAAAGTTCGCGCACGATCTTTGATCCAGTCATAAGAGCAAACCAAAGAGCAATCACCCAATTACTTTTGACGCTTAATTAAAAACTGCTTTAGAGCGGTCGTAAAACTAAAACACAAGTAACTGCAGAGCGAATCACTCTCTGAACGAAATTCGCCGTTCAGCTTTTAGCCAACCAAAATCGAAGTAATTCACGAATTGATTTTACTAATCCGCGAAAATTTGATACGATCACAGAGAAAATCAAAACCAAAGCAATCGCGTAATCATTCGACACTCAATTGAAATTAAAGTTGTTCTAAGACCCTTTTTAATTGCTTTCTGTTCTGTATTGTTTTTGGAGCCAGGGCCAGTGCATGCGTTTTTCCCGGGTTTGAAAAATTTTATTGCGCGCGCACTTAATTTGGGTCAATAAATGTAAGGATCTGGGCTCGAAGATCAGATAAAATCCGACAGTGCCTGAGACAAAAGTGGTTGGGGAAGATCAAAGCGGAATTTACGAGATTTGCGACCACAGCAATTCTTCAAACCTACGAAGAAGTGTTAGCAAGGTTCTTAGATGGCTTAGTGTATTCGTTTTGCTTCGTGGTTACTCTTGTCCGGAGCTGGGGTCGCTGATCTCTGGCGTGATCAAGTTTGTCGTGTGGTTTAGAAGATGTCCGGGATCATTGGCAATATGCAAGCTGAAAGTGTGCGATCGCGTTCGTACGAATCGATCAACACAAAGGTAAGAGACGTTTGTGCCTTAAAGGTAGCTTAAAATTTAAAAAAATTTAAAAAAAAGAGTTATCTTTCCGGTCGCGGCTTTAAAGTTGAAAGGCCTTGCTGGCGGCTTTAGAATGAATATTTCTTCGTAGAGGCAATGTTTATAATTCCAGAGACAAGCAGCTGTGTACATTGATCGGAAAGCCAATCTTAATTGTACAAGCTTAAATTAGGTTTACTCTTTCGTGTCCATGTTGTATTAGCTATGGCTTAGGAATTAATTTTTACGTTTATTTCACGATTGGCTTTTTATGATATGTCGTCTTTATCTCAGTATGAAGAAATTTTTATTTCAAGCTGATGACAAATAAACAATTTGGATTTCAGAAACCATTTGCCTTATGCATTAAAGCATGCTAGCACGTATCGTTTGCATAATTCATGTACGTTACTTGTATGTGGGTGCAGGTTGCTTTTCTTAATTTAAAAGAGACCCTGGAGAGTTAATATTTTAATCTTGTGCCAAACGAAAAATCTGGTTTGCAATAAATCCTCGACTAAAATAGTAAGCTTATTATAAGTCAATTAGACTCGAAAGGGTAAATTTAAAAACCTGGAAAATAAATAAAATGGCTCGTACAGTACAGCACGTATGTGGAGGTTTTCCTTTTAAATTTAGGAACAAGTTTCATGATTTTATATGAAATTCTGTAGCTTAGTTTGCTTTTGAATTTTGATTGAGTTTCTTCAGCCAGACCTATTGTCTAAATTATCATAAGAAACTTCTGTAATCAACCTATGATATTGTGTCTAGACTTAAAGCCTTCTATTTTGCTAATCGTATCCAAGCACTGTTGCCAAGTTTCCTACCTTTATTTTGTCCAACGATCCTTGCACAATGTCAATGTTACAACATGAATTGCCGTGCTGTTTCACATTTTCATTTTGATTAATTTCATGAAATATTTTATAGCCCCAGTTTGCTTTACTCTAGTAGTAAAGGTTCTTCAAAGAAGCCAACTTCCTGTATTCATTACTTGAATAATCTATCAGCTATTTTGTCTGGTGAAGGAAGTAACAGGCTCTCTCTTGTGCACCTATCTTATCTATGAGCTGTTGTTTAGTTTTCTTTTGATCTTGTATTGTACCCAATGATGCTTGTACTGACAACCTTGTTGCAAGTAAGTTATGCAAGACCAAGTTCAAAAGTGTTGCGTCTACCAAGGAGAAATCTATGCTAGGAAAGGACAAAATGGTATGGTTGCAAGTATGCCTCAAACATCCCAAAAACATCCCAAAACCATCCTTTTTTAAAAAAAATTGTTTTGTTATAGTGTAACAGTACAATTTACTATTTTATTACTGTCTTTGTCGCTCTCAGAGCAATCACTTTCATGAATAACCACCTCATTTTCTATGACTATCTTGTTGTAGCACTGTTATTGAATCCTGAGTCAGCTCACAGTCAAAGACTATACACCGTATTCATAAATGGCGGACAATAAATTATTCTTTTGTCTTTATGAAAATTAGCCCAAAAATTAGCCAAACCTTGTTAGTGTGTGCTGAATTGAAAAGAATTTTTGCCCTGAAATGAGGCTTGGAGGTGTAATTTACATGAACACAAAAGAATAATAAATTGGGTGCCAATTTTTTAATATGGCGTATACTTATATACTAGAACCTTTATTTACAAGTCGAGCTTGAAAGAGTGCAAAGGAGAGCCCTATCGTGCATTTTACCCAGGGTGCACTACGAGGACACTCTTCAGTTAGCAGGGCTTGAGGCTATCAGGATCCACCAGGAAAACTTAACGGAACACCTGTTTAAGTCTATTGTTAATGATCCAGTACGTAGTAAGATTACCAACCTCCTGCCTCCCTCAGTTTCTATCTCATATGAGCTGAGGAGGCAGAGGAGGTTTGCCAGGCCTCTTGTAGGGCCAAATAGATTTGGAAATTCATACATTGTTAAGAGGCTGAGGGAAGTTTTTAAGTAATTTTTAAGAGTAGTTGTTTTGTAATTTTATAATAATAGTAGCTATAAATCATTTCTTATATTTCTTACTTGTAAAGAGGCACAATTCAGTTTTTAACTGCAATGTTTTTCTTAATAAACACAGTCTTTCTTTCTTTCTTTCTGGCCTTGCTACGTTGTCTGCTGAGAAGAGTAGTCGTTTACAATTCCATAGGGGTAGACTAGAAATGATCTTTGCTCCCAGCAAGCATATTTGAGTGGAGTAACATCCACGTTAATGGCTTATCCTCTTTAATTTGTGAATGAGCAATTTAGATGTAGGTGGTAATTGTTTTTCAGTAAGATATTTACATTTAACATAAAGTGAAAGCTACACATAGCATTTAAAACAATGCACACTTTATTCATGAAGTGTGGCATTCAGGGTCTTGGGTCAGTTTGGTTGAGAGGTGAACAAAGCTCAAATTATGACCCTATCCTGGTTAGTCTGTGTAGTTTGACAAAATAACTCACTTATAAGCTCATTGGTGGGCACCTTTGTTAGTTAGGATTATTAACATTCAGTATTCAGTAATTCCTAAAATTTTGCATCCATGGCTGTGCATTTGTTACATCACTGATACCGTGGTTGACCCTCGAATATTTGTGTTTGTGTGTTCTGTTTTGTGCAGTTTTCTATGTGATTGTCCTATGATCCATGATTCACATACTTGTATTGACCTCGAAAAACATGTGAACAGGATGACGATAGAAGTTATTGCATAAGACCAAAAGTCATCTGTTTTGTTTTGTTTTGTTTTGTTTTTTTAATTTCTTGTTCCCATAATTCATCGCATCTGCATGTAAAACCCATTAGCCCTCAGGGGGAAAAACATTGTCAAAGTGACGACAGACTTGATAAGGGCTTAAAGGTGTAATTGTCATTTTAATGGCTTTCCTAAAATTTCGAAAACTCCTTTCAATCTAATACAGTGATGGATAGTACATGTTGACCTCAATCAAACGGTAATAGACTGTGAAGTGTTTGAGATAGTCTAAGACTACAGAGAGGTAGAAGCATTTTCTTTGCTATTCTCATTCTTGCATTCACATCAAGTTAAGGACATTTACTCATGTTTATGAAGTGAAACTCTTTTGAAATGTGTATAAATATGCAAAACTTACAGTGTAACTCAGGCAGGTGCCGACATATCTTCTTTACTGCGACCAGTGTTTAAATTTAACATTTCTTAAGCATTAGCCAGTTTATAAGTGCATAGTTAAAGCTGCATGAGCCTATGGCTTTCTGATTCAAATTACAAATTGTCTCTTTATGTGTGTGCGGCATCTGACCTCTGAAGGTGGTAAAACTAACTTGAGCACAATTAAATCTTTTACAGGCACGCATGGAAACCACATTTGGAACGTCTGCCTTTTCACCTGTGACAACCATAACACGAGGTTAGGATAAGATGTACTGTAAAATTCTTGTAACTTAATCTTGTATAGTCTTCTATTTATAGCATTTTTAATTTCAGAGCAAGGTTCCTTTTCTTCCAATCTTTAAAACCCATAAATGGTAAGAATATCATAATATTATAAAGGTATTTTTAGAATATGATCTTTGGTAGAATGCTATTCTTTGGAAAAGTAAAATTACTTTGTTTTCAAAATATTTAAAAGAAGGTTTCAATTTCTCAGGGCTATTTTACTGAAAGGTGCTAATTTTAGGAGCTCATAAAAAGGCTTGTTCATATATCTTGTTATTCATTTTTATCTTATTTTAATAAATTATGATGTGTGGGTTGGAAAATCAAAATAAAATGTAATGTATTCATTGCAGTCAATTATGATTGGTGACTGAGTGGGTTGTTGCAGATGTTCAGATTAGACTTAAAAGGAACTAAACAGAATGGAATGTACTGTGTCCAAAGGGGAAAAAAAGGGAATAATCTCCTTTACAAAAAAAAAAAGAAAGAAAAAGACTTTTGGAATTGTGGGCTAATTATTAATTCAGATTCCTAGATACACTTGGTCATCCATGCCAATTAGATCAAATAATGTTCCATAGCTGCTCACTAATTTTTTGAAATAGCAGAAAGCAGATTGTTCCTAAATGGTTACCATTTAAAAATTGTTTTTTGGATTACAGTTATCCCATCTTGCCTTGTGCTGAAACTAAAAACTCAGAATTACATAACCTTTTCCCTTGGATGATAAACTTAAACTTAAAGAAAATAACATTAAAATGGAAACAATTTTGGTTTGGTAAGAGGTTAATAGAAAATGTCAGCAAGAAGTTTAGTACTGTCTGCACTGGAACCACAAGGAAAGATGCTGCTTATAGACTAAACAAAGTCCTAGGTTCTTGCTGTATTTTTAATTGGGGATTTCCAAACTCTGAGCCACTGGTCATTCTCTTTTTTATAAATATGCAAATTCCATGCTGTCAGCAGTTGACACTCATCGAGAGTGTCATTTAGCACAACATTTGTGCAATCCGCACTGTGCAATAATTGACTGAGAGTTACCAGTGGCTTGGAACATTATCATCAGCAACTGCAGAGTGTTAATTTTGAAAAGGCCAAGATGAGAAATAGTAGTGGGAGGTTATTTGTGCAGGATGGGTTGCTTATTAGAAATTAGAGGCAGAGAGTTTGGCCTAGCAATTAAGCACTGGCAGCGCACAGGACTGTTAATGTAACAGGGGCAATTTGAATATATTTTTAAGTTCCATTGTAAGTAGTGTAGTTGCCAATCAGTTGTATGGGAAATGTATCACAGTCAATACATGGGCAGGAAATCAATGCTGCAGTGTCTTTCATTTTTCAGTTGATGGCGACCACAGTGCTAGTCTCAAGAGGAATTCCAATAGTATGATATGTGTGTCCTCAAGTAACAGCACCAGCGGTCTGGGACGAGATGGAGAAATCAATGGAGCCATTGGCTCTGATCAGGTATTTGTAAGGCTTGACTGTGTAGTGGACCTCCAGGTCACTTGAGACAGGGCTGTCAAACTTAGGAGAATGTAAGAAAGCAGATCGGCCAGGGGCATGTTAAAGAGCACTTCACCTCACAAACGGCTCCTGCTGCAAGTGTAATTTTTAGAAACTTTCTGTGATGACCTGTTTTCACTATGTCTCAAGGAATAAGTACAGGCCGTTTTAAACTGTAAGTGCTAATACCCTTGTTACAGCCTTGCTTTTTGACCAAACCTTAAATGCTATAAATTTCTTATGCATTCTCAGGGAAGCTTTGATGCCATGTGTTTCAAGCGCCATCACAGAACATCATCAACAATTTCAGCTCGTTCTCATCATTCTATTTCAAGTTGTGCAGAGGAGGATGAAGAGGTTTGTGTCATTAAGTCATTAAGTATAAGCGTTTCCCAGTGATTTTGAGAGGTGAACTGTACTTCCAGTTCTGCCTCTTCTTTTATGTGTATTCTTGTTACTAAAACAGTTAATTTATCATAGCTGTCAATTATCTAGACTTTCTCAATGTTGGTTTTTGTTGGTCAAGGTAAAGATGGGGGTAAACAGACTTTTTCTGCCTGCAAGTTGTTGTTTTTCACAGACTCTCAAGTTAGCCTGCGGTGTGTCTAGGGTGTGCGACACCTGTCCTCCAATCAGAATGTGTGCAATTAGTAAAGATGACATCAGTTCCAGTCCCAGTCGACAATTGCATACAAATATGAATGTGTCAAAAGGGCAATAAACTTTCCATTAAGAGAACCTTGTGCCAACATTATGCAAATTAAATTTGAATTCCTGCAGGCGGAACAAGTTGATTCTGCATGCCTTCGATTAAAAAAAGTTGACTTGAGACAAGTCTATTAACTATCGTTTTGGACATTTCAGGCAGTTGTTTTATTTGTGGAGGAGCCATCATCCAAGTTGTTCTGCACTTTGTGTCAACGTGTATTTAAAGATCCTGTCATTACGTCCTGTGGGGTGAGACAAGTAATTTAATTATGTAAAACATACTTAATTGATCACTCTCCTCATGCGGTGTTTCAGGGCCATTGAAACAAATAATACAAATAAACATAGTAGACTTGAGAATCTCAACTGATGGCGCAGATGCTATTCACAAGTCCCAGGGACTTGAAGGGTTTTTAGCTGAGTGCATGCCACACACACACATATTTTGGTAATAAATCAAAAGTACTGCGAAAAAATGTGTCTTTTGCTCTGACAACTGTCACACATGCTCAGTTACCTATCTCGTTGTGTCAAATTTGTTGCAGATTTCCAGCGGTTAATATTATTCCCGCTTGGAGTTTTAACAAAAGATATGTCTCATTCAGGGCACTACGTATGATGCAGCTTATGTTGCCATGGCAATGCCAATCTTGATACCCTTATCAGCAACTGATAGAGTGCTATTATTTTTGTTTCTGGATGTGCTAGAATGATCTGCCAAGTTAAAATTTGATAATTAGTTTTCCCTGGAAGTGCAACGCATGAGAAAAGAGGAAAACTGTTACAAGGCACCTTACCTCAGGGCTACACTTGAACCTGCAATCCTCGGATTTCAAGTTTTGCCCTTTAAGTACTCAGCCAGTTGTTGGCAGTCAGCCAATTAAGTAATAAATAATAAATATCCAGGATCATCTCACGGAGAGTTTAGGAAGATATCATAACATTGTTATATTTTTTTTTAATCATTGTCTTGTGCATCTGTCAAGCATGTAAGCCACAAACTTTTTTTAGATATATAATCTTAAGAGTGTAATATTGAGTAAGGGTTAAGTTTGCCTTCTGTTATTGCTGTTTTTTTAGTTAGTTTTATTTCTGTTCCATTTTCTTTAGCATACATTTTGTCGAAACTGTGTTCTTTCAAGAGCTTCAGAAAAGTGTCCAGTCGACGACAACAAACTTTCAATAGTTGTTGTTAACCTTGCTGTGAGTACCTGATTATTGTTTTTATTTGAAGATGTCACATTTCTAACTGAAGTTAAGGTATTTTTATTTGTAAAAAATAAATTAATAATAATAATAATGGTGATGGTGCTTTCTGAAGTATACAGACTTCCCATGCATACCTTGCGTGATAATATTGATTGACTGTTCCTTTTTCTTTCTTTCTTTTTTTTCATTCTTTAGGTATCAGAACAAATTGGTGAATTGTACATCCATTGTAAATATGGGTGCAAGATGATGTCATCAGGTTCCCTAGCAAATTATGAAGTCAATACTGCAGGGTGTCCTGTGACAGTCAAACTTTCAAATAGGCAGTAAGTCGAACTTTGTGTTTGCAAAAACCACTGTTCTATTTGGGGCAGAGACTTGGGACATCACAGGGCATTTATGTCTACTACTCAAGGCAGAGAATTTTGCTTGGCTCTCATGCATACCATTCAGCACAGGACTCCCATGCCAGCATTTCTACTGATTCGGCCCTTTGTGAACTTTTCTTCAAATCAACGGAGACCAGCCAATAGACTATTTTACAGTTCTTTGCTCAGTTACCAGGCCTTTGAATAAAAGGGAGACTGGAATTGACCTTGTTTTGAGACAAACCTCTCTGCTTATCTTATGTAAATAGAACTAGTTAGCATACATGTAAGAACAGCATGATTTACTTAAGAAAAGAAGTGAGGTTTGCATCAAAACAAGGTCAACTCCAGCCACGCTTTTATTCAAAGGCCTGGTAACTGAGCACACAACTGTAAAATGGTCTATTAAATGACTGAATTCCTCAAGATTGCCAAGCTAGAAAATGTGACCTTGTCCCAAGACTTTTGCAACTTTCAGTTCTACTTTGAATCCCTTTAATTTCTACTATTCATTCAAGATTGCACCAACAAAGTTTACTTTTCATTGAGAGTTAAATTATGAAAGGGAAATGTAGCATTAGCAATCCGCATGTCTCACAAGTATTTTTTTATAAGGGAAAAGGAAGACCACTGAGAGTTGAATATGAACTTGCATCAAGGCGTACTCACATTTCTGTGTATGATTAAGTACCAGCATTTCATTTTGTTTCTCAGTGATCATGAAAGGAATTGTCAATATGCACCAACTCAATGTCCTAACAGCTCACAGTGTCCGACATTACTCAAAATGGTAAGTCCAGGTGTCAGTACCAAGAACAATAATTGAAGGGCCCCAGGCAAAAACATCCTAACTGACTTTTCTCAAAATCGCGGCCAATTTCCACCGAACCAACTGCACTAAAATTACAGGGTGAACACCGCCATGCTATATGCCAAAAATTGGGGCAATCCCATGAAAAGAAGCAAAAATTTTTTTTTACCTGTATTTTCATATTTTCCTGCTATTCTCAATATTACATGGAACAATAGTTATTACAATAACAAACAAGATGCCTAGGCTAGTTACAATGAGAACGAAACTACAGGACCACTCAGAAACATGAAATAACTTAGAAACTCATGAAGGATGGGTGGGCGGAGCCGGTCAGGCAAAGACGGATGGCATCAAAACAACTGAACTTTGAATGAGCGTGTGACCTGAAAAACCGCTGCACACTAGAACACATACTTCCCAACTGTGTGTGAGAAAAACCTTTAACACTTCATTCATTCCTTAGAATGACACCTTTAAGTGCTTTAACTTTTAACGTCACATTCTGCTGCTTCCTTGGAAGCTTGTTGTGCAAAGTTCCTCTGCATACAATTACCCGTTTGCTCACTGGTTTCTCTTTCTATTTCCTTAGGATCTTGAAGATCATTTACAAGTTTGTGAACACATGAGGTGTCCTCACCAAAAATATGGGTAACTATGATTTTTTTTTTTTGCAATTGTTTTGTATGTCGCTTACTGATAGGAGAATACTCGTAAAAAAAAATCTGAGTTGTCCCAACAGGAGTGGAAGCCATGACCCTCTAATTACTAGATTGGCCACAAATGTCATTTCTGAATGGTAATAAGAGCTTCCTTCTCATAAGAGCTGCAGGAAACTAACTTAGGGGACTAAACCTGTGTCTTTAGAACTCTGGGAACCATGAAGCAGACCGAAGTGACAGCAACTGAAGCATCACTTGATCTCCAAAAGACATTGTTTCAAATAAGAAACTCCAAGGCAGAAATAAGAAGAGACATAACTGGAATGGGTTTGTTCATAACTCGTATTTTTGTGCCTGTCTTGGTAATTGAACTGAAATTATTTTTCAGCTGCCACATGGAGGGAAATCACAAAGAAGTACGTCTTCATCTTGAAACATGCAAGTTTGAAGCTGTAAAGGTAATTGCACCTTGTTTTGTGTTTAGATGTAAAAGTAAATTTCTGTTTCCTTATCCTTCGTGTAGCCATACCCAAGCGCTCCCGTTTTTCCTTGGGGGAGGGGTAGGTAGGTAGATAGGTTCTTGAAATAGATTGTTTTTAAAAAATCTTCACACAGTTGGACACACAGTTGGACTAAGCCTTCTCTGGAGGATTAGTCAATGGAGGGAAGAATGGAGGGAATAGTGGGATGAAGAGGTAGAAAGGCTATTTTCCTCCCTAGTAGTCTGCATCCAGCTGGACAGTTACCTTGAAACCCAGATATAGGACTATACCGGCAGTGCAGCTGGTCCGTGATGCGGGCGACTCCTCAGCTACCTGCGTAGGAAGCTAACCTGGCTTGATACATAACGTTGTTAAATATTTTGTTGTCCTTTACAGGAATTTCTTCAGCACACTGATAAGAGAATGGAAGAACTCAAAACAATGCTGAAAGATAAAGATCAGGTACAAACATTTTTCTTATCAGCAAAGTCACGCGTGTGTGTGTTTGTTATTTTGTCTCCCTTTTCCCGGCAATCAAAACAGAATTCCAGGCATCTCAAAGGTTTCCTTTTACGTCAAAAGTATTCCTTTACTGCTTTTGGTAGTAAACACAATTTGGCGGACATCTCGGAAGTCGTGAGCTCGTGTAAAAACATGGGGGAACAGTACTCATGTATGCAGGTGTGTGTACGTGTGCGTGCGTGCGTGTGCGTGCACGTGCCATGAGATGTGACCGTATTTACCTTTTCTGCACGAAACAGCCATTTGACTAGGGTGAAATCTTTGAGGGGAGGTCATTTGTGTAGCATGTAAGGTATGACCGGGGAGAGGGGGGGGGGGCTAATGTAAGCAAACAGTTGTTTCTCTCATCAGTAATTCATTATCTGACTCCTAGCTGAAAATGTAAACGTGTTCTTTGGTGAAATTTCTTTTTAGGAAGTTGTCTTCCTCAAGGCAATGATTCTGAAGTTGACGGAGCGAGTGGACAGGATGGAAAAAACAGTGGATATCAGAATTGGTAACTTTTAAAGAAAAGATAAATAAAAGATGAATGATTAATTAAAGATCAGTTTTGTTCAAACTCCCTTGGTCACTTCAAGGTTCTGAATTTCTTTGTTTTCTTAGCTATTGTTTTCTTTAGTTTTTTTTTTTTAACTCTTTAATTTGTTTTTTTTTGGTTGTTGTTGTTGTTGTTGTTTTGTTTTACGTCATCCGTGAGACGAGACGAAACTCTCACCAATTCTCATGGAAAATTTGAGCAGGTTCAAATTCGATGAGAGCCCTCGAGAGTAGCCGAGAGCTAGTGAGAGTTCTTGGCTAAACGTAAGTTAGAGTACAGGGCAGCACAGTTTCTCAGATTCTTGTTTATCACCAGATCTTTTAGACGAAAGCCAAACAAAGTTGTCGTCAGATTTGTTGGACTCAAGACAAAGCATTTCACAAATCCAGGTGTGTGAGTGCGACCGTCAGTAATTCCGCTGAAGGTTTCAACGACGCGGCAGAATTTACCATTTCGGTTCCGGTCTTTCGTCATTTTATCTCATTCGACTTTTCTCTCGTTTGTTGTTTTACCCAGACTGATTTGTCAAATGTCGAGGCACGACTGTGGGGTGTAGGAAGTAAGTGATGGTGTATCGTTTCATTCTCATTACGTTGCTCTTCTTGAAATTTGTTTGTAGTTGCTCCCTAAAATAAGTTTGCACTTGACTGTACCAAGGAATTCTTGGATATGCTTATTAGGTTCAAAGACCTTGTGCCTCTTTTTCGACCAATCAGATGCCAGATGACTCACTTGCAGACGCGACGTTTTCCCGCGCTTAGCAACGGCTACATTTATTTTCTTCGAGTAGTTATTGGTTCATTTGATTGTCGTCTGTTGTGATTGGCCAGTGTAATTTATTTGGACAGTCAATTGAACAAGGTTCTATCACACTCATTTGAAAATCTTTGGAAGTGTTGCGTACTGGTGTTTGCGTTCTGATGTTTCTCCTTTCGTATCTCAGCTTTTGATATCCAGCCATTGTTCAAGTGTAAGGGAACATTCGTCGGTCACCAGGTAAAGAGTCGCGTTTATTCCATTTCACTCGTTCTCCTTCACCCGGGGGGTGGTCAGTCGCAATCGCGCCCCCAGAGTCTACGTTACCCTTATCCAGCGGAACGGGCAACGGACGCTCTGGAAGAATCCAAAACCGGAACAACCAAATCCTGCTTCCGGTTTGCAGTTGCGCCTGCGTGGAGTAACGTGAAAAACAATTTTGAATTTTGTTCACACACGAATGACACAAGTGACAGCAATTTTCCCCCCGTAATTTTCGTGGGAGTTGTAAACTTTGCACTTCGCGCAAACAACTTCCGGTATCTCTGTTCTTTGTTTTTACCAACCAATCAGAGTCGGCCCTGTTTTACATCAGCCCAGAGGTCAGTATCCCTGGTGCTGGCCAAAGGGATCGCAACCTCTGGCAACGAGATTGGGTCAGTCCAATCTCGTACCCAGAGTCCTCAGGCTCTTTGGTCAGCGGGTTGTCGCCAGGAGAGACTCTGGGATAATGGACGCCATTTTCCCACAAAATCTGGGACGGTTTCTTTAGAAGTTGTTAAGTAACAGCCAATCAAAAAATTCGCTGACCAAAGAGCCCGAGGACTCTGAGTACGAGATTGGGGTCAGTCTGAAAGGAACCAAGAAATCAGTCCTTCGTAAGTCCCGATTTTGTCCGTGATTTCTTCGTCCCGTCCCGACTGACTGCCCCTGGGTCTCCGAGGATGCCTTGACGTCACGACCAAACTTGCCATTTTCAAAATCCCAGGAAATATTTTGGTCCTTAAAAACTACTTCAACAGTACATTGGTGTAAGAAAATTTCCCTAAATAATTTATCGACATTCTTTTTCATTTTATTTTTCTCAAGGGTCCCGTGTGGACGTTGTGCACCAATGGCGACTGGCTGTTCAGTGGGTCATCTGACAAGACAATAAAGGTTTGTTTCATAGTGCGAAATTTAATACACGTTTTTGTAGTGATAGCGCATTACGGTGGAAAGATGGGATTTCATCGATCTTGTTGTAACTTTACAGCTGAATTTCGATTATTTGGATGTTGGTGGCTTTGCGCGCAGTCCCGAAAAATACCGCGCTATTCTTCGACATACAACAAAAGCTTCGCATTCAGAGAATGCGCATAGCCAGCAGAAGTCAAGACGGCAATTTCTCTTGCAACTTGTCTCGCAAATTTTCCCACGCTGCGAGACAAGTTGCTCGACCGGTGTTGCACTAGGCAGCGTTTCGTGCAACTTGTCTGGCTTTGATGACCACGTGACGTCAAAGGGTCATTTTCATTCGTTGATGCCGCAAAACGTTGCGACACAAGTTGCAGGGTATATGTTACACTGCGCAATGTGGGGAAAATTCCTCGCAACGTTGCGGCAACAAAAAAAAGCGAAAAATGTGTGTGGCAGGGTATGTTACACTAGGCAATTTTTCGTGCAACTTTTCCAGTTCTATTTTAATTTATTTGTCCCTGAATCAGGACGGAGCGGATCGCTTGCTCGCAGTGGTTTCTCTCTCGTTTCGCTACCGAAGCGGATAAAAGACGAGAATCCACTGCTTGCAGGTTATGATACAGGTGGTGAACCAGGGATTAAGTCTGACGTTCGTAATTCATAAGGCACGGTATTACAACTCATTTAACTTGGCTGCCTTATTTTTGCAAGGTTTGGGACACGCTGACGACTTACAAGTGTGTGAAGACTCTGGAAGGGCACAGTGGAATTGTTTTGGCCTTGTGTACTCACGAGTATGTCACTAGCTATTTTTTGTCCCCACACCGGTATTCTGTAGACCAATAGAACTTACCGTTTGCCCGTGCTTGGAACCACTCAGAATAGTCGCTCGTCTTAATCCGACTTTTTCTTGCAGCAAAAAGCTTTACAGTGGATCTGCAGACTGTACCATAAACGTATGTATCACGAAGAGGTCGTCCACAATGTTGACTAAAAGGGTCAGTGGTTTTCACTCTGAGTGTGGCAAAACCAAAACCAAAGGAATTACTTTGGCCAATCAGGACAGACGCAGACATTCAAATGAGCCAATGAATAACGCAAAGCAAATGCATGCGGCTGGCGCAAAGCGCGCGAAAAGTCGTGTGCGCAAGTCACAATGAGTTTTGCATTTGGCGCTCATTGGCTGAGAATGTGGCGCGAGACTCTTTCAGCCAATCACTAAGCGTAGTAATGGAAAACCAAAGCAATGGTTGCAAATGTATATTACTTTCGACTCTTGGAAGTTCTCTATATATTTCACACCAAGTAGAAAGGTGGATGTATTGTTTTGCCGTGTGCTACCTTCTCGCCCTCCCTCGGGAATGCCTTTTTTTTTTCGTTATGTTGTATATGACGGAACTTACACACCACCTACCAGAAACGTTTTTATCAAATTTGCTGTGATAGGATCTGAACAGGTTTTAAAGTTTTCACAGCACCAGATTCGAAAGAATTTTTAGCAACTCAAGCGACCTTAATTCTCAGCCGGTTGGCAACCCGGACGACATGCAGCGTCCTATTTACTATGAGGGGAGCGCACTTAATAGTCGTCTTGGACGGCAAGACCTTATTTGTTTCATCTCTACCCCAGGTTTGGTGTCTCGAAGCTCTTGAGCAGCTCGATTCGATTCGTGGTCACGAGAACCCGGTCTGCACACTGGTTACAAAGAGAAACATGCTATTTAGTGGATCACTCAAGAAAATAAAGGTTTGGATACGCAATGAATGAATACAAAGCCTTCAACTTGGCTCCCGGGAAAACATGAAAACATACTTGGCGTTATTGGAAACAACAGTTCCTTACTTCGCTCATTTCAAATGTTCAAATAGTGTTGAGCATTCTTAGATCATAAAATATTGGTTACCCGAGAATCCAGTCAACGTACGAACCCTCAAGTCCGGAATTTTAAAAGAGTGTTTTCGTGTCGGAAGGAAAATGACCGTTGTGTTCTTAAATGCAAACTGGTCAATGATAACTTGCTCTTTTGTGGTCTGATGTGCAGTTCCTCTTCATCAAATAACGTAACTGAATATTTGTGGTGTTTCTAAACTTAATTCTTTTCCGAACTTTTGATGACCTAATACGCTTCTTCAACAAAAGTGGAGGGAAATGAAGAGTGTGTTTTTCGCTATTCCGGTCATGTTACTATTCACAGGTGTGGAATCTACAAAGCATGGAGCTCATGCAGGAACTGACGGGCCTTAATCACTGGGTGCGCGCACTGGTTGCGTCAGAAAGACACCTCTTCAGTGGTTCCTATCAGACCATAAAGGTATTTTGAGGAGCGTATTTTACCCCTGAATGTATTTTGCTTTGTTGTTTCAATCCGGACCGTATGTCAGTGAGTTGAATAATTGTTTTATCCGGCATCGCGAGGTCACGGGTTCAGACCCCGTTGAAGTCCTGAATTTTTTCAGGCTTCTCTACGCAATTGCTCAAATTGCGTTCATATAACTGCGAGGATCATAGCTTTGCTTGTTTTATCTATTTTGCAGCTGTGGGATCTGGACACGTTAGAGTGTGTTCGAGTCCTCCAGACATCAGGCGGCAGTGTGTATTCTCTCGCCGTTACTAAAGAGTATGTTGTCTGTGGCACATATGAGAACCAAATACAAGTAAGGCCAAAGTCATTTTGAGCGTTTCTGAGACACTCCGTCATGTGTATGATAATTGAAACCTGTTGTTTACGTACTGTACTAAGCAAATGGGAGATTTAAGCAACGACAACGGAAATGCTAACGGAAATATGTCTGCGTTATTCTGTGCGTTGCAATTGTTCTGGCTGGTTGAACTTGTACGTGAACTATGTAGGACCAACAGAATTGTTAACCGGAACGCCGTTGAAGCTGGCAAAAAAGCGAAAAAAATCGTCGCTGCTGGACTTCGATTTCTTTTTTTTTTTTTTTTTTTTTTTTTTTTTTTTGGGGGGGGGGGGTCATTTTTACGTGTCCAGTCGTTTGCAGAGGAAACCAACGAAAGGCACTTACAGAGCGTGTATAATGTACGTGTAGAGTGTGTACAACACACGTGCAGGGCGTGGAGACTGCTTATTTTTGGGAACAAAATAGGCAACAACTCTACAGAATGGAGGACCAAAAGATTTATATGGAGACTGGACTCGATATTTGCGCAAATTCTTTCTTAATTTAAGTAAGCCAACATGGCTGCTGGTCACGTGACGGCCACCAACCGCGAACTTCGTGCGTCCCTCTCGAGTATTCAGCATTTGGATTATATTTATTGTTTTATCCAGGTCTACGATCTCAACACACACAAACACTTGGAAACGTTGAATGGTGAGTAAAACATTATCTTAAACGTTCAAGCAGAAAGAAAAGGGGCGCTTCCTTATTGGCTACGAGCATGTCATTTAAGTAGCATTCAGCATATAAAGGGAGAATTTCATTGGCTTAGAGAACGTGCTGATATATTAAATAAAAACCGATCAGAGTTGATGCCAGATGAAATAATTATTTTTCTCTACGGAGTGCTTAAATAAGTAGCAACTGAACGCCGTTTACACGTCCTTAAATGTACAAATATTTTCGTTTTTTGTATTGTTAATAGCACGATTTGTCTTGATATTTGGGATAAATAGACCGTGTCAATTTGGGACAATGTTGAAACAAAAAGAAATTTATCTAACGCCATCGGTTTCAGTATTTGTAATTTACGCAAGAAGGCTGAAATTACTTTGCTCTCAGCCGATCAAATTGCAGAAATTTATCCTTTTTAATCCATTCACAGACAGGCCATTTCAACTTAAGTTGAAACGAAGGGTCTCGAACCGTCAATGAAATGCAAAACTGGTCACAGCTGGGACTGCATTTTATAGTTTTCACTTGGTTGAATTAAATATTGGTTGTGCAGGTAGTAGTGGAAGGCCAAAGCGATCTTGAGATTACTCGCCCCACTAATTGCAAGAAAGGTGACTTGATGTTTGCATCTGTGAATATAGGTCACGTTGGAACTGTGTACGGGCTTGCTGTGTTGAGCGCACCTGGTCAGACGCGTTTATTTAGTGCGTCTTATGACAGATCACTGAGGGTAAGTGAAAACAAGCGATCGAAAGGGCGTTTGTTGGGTTCTCCAACAACTCCGTGTACGTTCAGTCCCTCGCCGTTAATTTCGTCATCTTCTGTAGCATC
>BLFK01001094.1:3773761-3786339 GCA_014634185.1 Astreopora myriophthalma
CCCCCCCCCCCCCCCCCCACCCGGGTGTAGCAGCATAGATCGGAAAAAATGAACAAGAGAAACTTGACCAACTAAAGTAAAAGGAGTATACCGTAAATTGTCTTCCTACAGGAACATTTTCGGAATGTATCCCGAATCAAACAAAATGTCGAAAATGTTTCAAGGGAGGAAAAGAGAGAATTTTGGGTGTGGGAGTTCTGATTAGTGTTAATTTGGTACCATTCTTTTCGAGGGCGTTAAAGATGAAAGAAGGGCACGAGAGGTCATCATTGAATTTAAATCTAGGTTAGCTCAAAATAAAAGTACCACTCTGGTTTTGTTGTAGGTGTGGAACTTGGAGAGTTTTACGTGTGTCCAAACCCTTCTCCGTCATCAGGGGAGCGTGGCCGCTCTGGCTGTTACAAAAGGCAGGATATTTTCCGGAGCAGTAGACAGTACTGTGAAGGTGAGATGCAGCTTCCGCAAGCCCCAGGAACACAGCGATATTACATTGTGTAGAAGGATTATAGAGCGACAAGCTAGACACCTGCTTTGGGATTCTCCGAGATAACGAACAAAACCATTTGAGACACTCCTTGAAAAGGAAGCTCATTTAACACGTGAATTTTCCACTTCCCATTGCTAATATTTCGTTGCTCTTCCCCCATTTTAATGCTACAACCAGTGTCCATCCACGAAGCGCGTTTCAAAATTGCAAAGGGGGGCGGGGGGTTCGACGTAGATGTCTCAGTTTGTCTAGTTACAGAAGCACACTTGTTTGATAGAAAGTGTTTGTTTCGTTCAACTGTCTTAACACTTAAGTCCTGGCTCTAGTAGTTTTCTACGGCTGTAAATCGAGGCGCATTGGTGTTGTGGTCAAACTGTCCAGCTTTCAATGAGAAGTTTGGGACTTCAGTATAGTTTACCCTCTGCACTTGTGTTTTGTCCTTAGACAAGAAACGTTGCTCCACGTTGTCTCCCCACCCAGGTGCAGAGATCTGTACCGCCGAAAAGCTGCTTTCGGTTTCAGTGCATTGTCTTTTCTGATTTTTAAACTCTTAGGTTATAGAGGTGTTTTAATTGGTTAGTCGTGAGCTCGAACGCAGCTAATTACAGAGTCAATTGAGCCAATCACATTCTCAAGGAAATCCACCTTCCAGCCAATTACAAATCGATGTCAATCATGACTTGGGCTTACTAGCCAATCAGAATGCGAAGAAAGTAAACGCACCCGACGTCAAGCGCGGGAAAAGGATAGTGACGATTGCAGTCGCCATAGTTTTCCCTTTGCATCTGATTGGTTGAAAAGCTCGCGCGCATATTTTTTTGATCCAATCAGAGCAAAACAGTCTCAACACTCAAACTACTCTAACAGAATGTAAGAGCTTTATTTCAATTCACTTTTTCTAGGTATGGCAGTAAAGGGAAGTGGAACTCGTTTTATCAGCGTGCACCATGTGCTGCGACTCTCCTACTCCATCCAACCGCGCTGATCATGCCTTGGGGTCAGAGGCGCTGCGCTACATAATAAGTGGCGACACTAAGACATTGCAGATAGTTTTCCCAATGAAAACAATCGGGATAGCAAGAACATAAGCTTTCTCATCCCTCTCTTTTATGAAAGGACGCCGACGCAACATCGTTTTGAAACGCTGGCGGAGTTAACCTTTGAAGCAGGTTTCTCCAACTTTTATTTTGCAGAGAAAATTCGTGCTCTCTCCAGATCTGGAAATATGATCGGGCATACTTGAAATATTTGCGCGGTATGTTGCTGTGTCATCGCCGTGTGATTATAGCGATAGAGCGCAAACAAATCTAGAGGCCATGCACGTCAAGTGAGATCTGTAAATACGAAAAGTCATAGGCATTTTTCGGACATAGATCAAACTTTCGATTTATCAAAACAGCGTCTGTAATTTTCATTTTATACCATTTTCTTTTACAGTGCGTCAATATGGTAAAGAGAAAACAGATGTTGACCATCAGTGTTGGGACCTAACGGGCTCAACGGCCAAGTTCTTTTTCGATTCCGTAAATGATATCGATAGTTATTTGGGTTATCCTTTAACAATTGTAGTTTTTTTTTCTTGTCTTTTTTTTTTTAAGCGAAACGCGGTGGCCTGAAAAGGAATCGGGAAAAAAGGGTGAAATTGCGAGGGATACTGGGGAAAGAGGCTTCCCCTCGAGATGTCGAGGGTGAGACGACCTCGTACCCAGGGCTTTTCTCCGCCGAAAGTTAGCCCCGGAAACGAGGAGGGAAACCCAAACTGTTGCAGTAGTCTACGTGAAACCGGGGCCGAGTTGTTCAAGAAGGGTTTTATTAAGAGAGATGTCTTTAAAAGCTATAGGCTTAAATCAGATTTAAGGTGTCTCGAAAGAGTTTCAAGACTTTTCAAGAGACTTTGTTATTAGAAGCATTGACACCACATCACTGTATCACGTGACAGCAATGTTATCATAGCGTATGAAACTCCAGTCATTGCTAAACAAGACGCAGTTATTATGGTGACTACGTTACCACGGCAACAGTAAAGCGCGATAAAACACCCTACATTTTTGCTTTAGGCTAAGATTAAAGTCAAAGTTTAAAAAAATTATGTCTATGGGATTCGGAGCCTCCTTAAATTTTCGAAAGGACGAGTGCAAAACCATCTTCCAACAGCGAGGCCCAGGAAGCTAAGAAAAAGACTCCTTGAAATGTAAATAAAATTTTAAGATATGCCACACATGGGACCGGTTGAATATAGAATCGAGCATTCAATGTTGACCGGCACATTGGACATTGAATGTGCATTAAACATTGAATGCTTTATTGAATATTGAATAGGCATTAAACATTGACGGTTTCGTTGAATATTGAATCGAGCATTGATTGTTGAATATGCATCGACTGAATATTGATTGGAATCGTTTAATTGAATTAAGATCAGTTTTGAATATTGCTACAAACGGCTAGCCACAATTTTCGTTAATTCAGCGTTCTTTCAATTGTTTCGGCATTGAACCCCTATTTCCCCGAGGCCCAAATGAGTCATTCTAGACCGCCTATAAAATGGCACGCACGTGACTAATTTTGGCTGTATGATAGGGTAATATGCTCGTGAATTAGTAATGAGTTTTTGAAAGAAATAGGCCTTAGCAGCCATGATTGTTTTAAAATTGTTATGCAAATTAGCCATGTGCTCTCCCAGGGGGCAAACAAGAAAAACGGCAAATTCTGAAAAATCGACTTGTCACAATGTTAAAGTAACATTGCCAAAAGCACACGTAAACATTGGAAATTAAATACATATCAAAAGTTAGTCACTTTGACTTTCCTTCAATGGTTTCACTTCTCCACTGTTTCATCTCTGATTTTTTGTGCAAAAACATCAAACTAACTCGTGTAATCGTTCTAGTTTACTGCTAAGTAACGTTTGCCCCCTGAGAAATGCGTAGTTTAATTTGCATGATAATAGCAATGGCAACACAAAGCTATCCTGAATAAGGTCCATTAACACCCTCTTCCACTCAGCTCACTCGCGGTATTCAAAATCACAGTACTTTACACGGTTTTGTCATGAGGATGGTGAATCAATTTCAACTGGGGAACAGGGGAACAAAGACAAAACTTCTCAGGGAACAGGTGAACAAAAACCATTTTAGGGATCAAACAGCTGGGAACAAGTTCGGAATTAATTTTGGGAACAAGGGAACACAAACAAATTTTTTAAAGGGAACAAGGAGGCCCCCCTGGGAGGTCCTCAGTAGAGTTCATAACAATGATGCTTTTGTGAACGCTGGAAATTAACATACCATAAAATTATTAGGTTTGGAATTAGTATGCAAGAAGATCAAATCTCGCACGTGTTTTTAACTTTTCTTCTATTAACCGAAGAGGACATGGCGTCCTGTTCCAGAGCTATTCGGAAGCATAAACATGTCGAGGAAGAGAGGAAAATTAATTGAAAATGTTACCTCAAAGTCAACACATGCAGTGACAAGTCATTTTTTTTCTGGAATAGCAGGATGGTAGAAAAAACAAAAATCCAGCAACGGAGCCTTGCGCCTCCACAACTGACGAGCTTAAGTGCAACGCTTGGACACTGGTATAGCCAATATGACGGCTGAGTCACTGAACTTTTAGCTGGTTAAATTTGTCGAAGAACTGTGCAAAGAAAATTGCGAAAGGTATCCTCGCTGTGCAGCATTAATTTTGTGCCCAAGTAAAATTACTGCGTGTGTCAATTAGCGGAAAGAACGTTAATCAAACACCCACCATGTGTTGTGTCAGTTGCTTTGTTGACACTGAATTAATATTCATAAGTCACGTGCAATGTCTTTTGGCAGAATATCTCCCTGCACGTGATGTATTATCGACCATTTGAAGGGCCAATGGGCTTATTACTTATTAATGAGTTTTTAGAATAGGTACATTTAGATTCATTCCGTTTCTTCCTCCACGCAAGGCAAGAATACTGGTCAAGAAATGGAGGTATTTTCGTTGGAGACGAAAACAAATACAGAGGTTCTGGTGATTCAAACTGCCAAAGAAAACGAACCGAGACTTCAAAAAAGATGGAAAACAGAAACCAACCTCGCTGCAGGAGGAAAAGGTGCACGAATCGAACCTCGGCAAAAAGCTTTGTCTTGTGGTAGCTACTTTGAGGAGAAGGGTTACTTTGTGAGAAAAAGGGCAGAGTGTCTGACAGAAAACGCGAAGAAGCTGTCCGAAGAAGAGCTGTACTGGCTGGAGCTAGATATTTTCAAGCCCCTGGATTTCTACGAAATTTTATTTGAAAGGATGAAGAGTAAGGACGAGGGTAGATGTTATGTAACCCCCACTTGGTGCCGAACATTTGTAATCAGACTTTAGAAATCAGCCGGACTCACCCAGATTTCTGTGCTCTAGATTTTAATTAAGCGTACGTTTAGATTGAGAACGATTATTCGGAGTCTGCCAAGTTACCAAGAAGTAACACGTCCTGAAAAATAACTTTAGTTTTGGATCCGAACATTTTCTTGTATATGTAAATTTAAGCTTAATATGTTTTGTATAGTAAAGAAGATGGTGAGGAAGGTCATAGGTTCAACTCTTGATTTTTTTTCCGAGTATTCCCTCGTCATTACTGATAAAGGACCGGTAAATAACGGCTTCAAACATTAAAAAACAGTAATTAATTAGGAGAGATTTACAAGGACTTACCTGGAAATATGAAACACTAGTGCAGAGCCATTGTTTTGTTCGTCTTTTTTAATCACTGTTTTTTAATGTTATCGTTCCAAGAACGCGGTGAATCGTGAACCACATCCGCTACTGATAGAAAAAGAAAAATCCAGCCATTTCTGTATTGATGTTGTCCATTGTTGGCATCAAAGACCAGAATTTTATTTATTTGTTAATATTATTTTTTTATTTTGTTTTACGTAATCATGCTAATGAAATTAAATGCAATGTACTAAATAAATTAATATTACTTATAAAATAATTAGGATGGTACGCACTCTCTCATTGGTCAATAGCTGTGTTTGGATGAGAGTATGTAAACACGGCTGTGACATCACACGAATTTGGATTGGTTATGTGCTGTCAGACGCGCATTTTGATTGGCTGGTAGGAAGTATGAGCGGGTATCAAGAAAATCTGTTTCAATAAAGAAGTAAAACAAAAAGGCAGCATTTTCCTTCATTTGTCAATTTATTTTAATCCTTAAATTATTTCCTTTGTCTTTGTCTTTTTCTTTGAATTATTGACCCTTCATGATGAATAGACCCCCAAAAATGTGGGGAAAATTTCCGAGGATATTGATCACTTGCCCCTCCCACAACCTGAGCATTTACTGTAACAGAGGGCCTGGGTCTGTATTACTGCAGTGCCTGCATGGATGTTTTCGCTCTGCTCTGACTTGGCCCTGAACCCTGCAATAAAGTACGGTACGAGGGTACGAGGAGCAGCACTCGGAGTATGTAAATAAGCCTGCCCGTCTGCTGGACATCTAGACACAGCGTTTCCGCTATAATGGGCTTCTCGTTATTAAACCTTTCAATGCAGCTCGAAAGTATCTAGCTACGGGATCGGCTTGACTGCTCGCCGACTGTCAGGTCGATTATCTATGTCGACAACATTTGCTAGCGAGTTGTTGAGTTAAATTTTATTTTGCAGATTAGTAGAGGTGTCTATTTAAGTAAATGTACATGCAACTGAGGTTCACAGTACTTTAATAATTTATGGCTGCTCAAGAAATACCAAGCCTCTTGCCGGAGATTATAGAGAAGATAGCTCTATTTCTGCCTCTTCCAGATGTGAGCAAATGCATGCAAGTCTGCAAGGAATGGAAGGTGGGAAGTGCACCATTAATCAAGTCTTCTTCCAGCAACAGAACCCATTTGTGATCAGAAATTTAAAATTTGGCCCCTTCAATGATAGAAGGGATCTAGGGGGGGGGGGGGGGGGGGGNNNNGGGGGGGGGGGGGTGTCCGGTGGTTCGATGATAGTTCCAAAATCTTTTTAATAAATCTAAGAAAAAAGGTATAAATTGTCTTAGTCAAAAGTGCAATGGTCCTTTCAGTTGCACCGCAAATTGCTGGAAATAACATTTCTGAGCATTCACAAGTTTTCTGTGGGAAGCATGTTCATAAACCCCATGGATACTTCTACCCCTTGAGTGTGGTTTCTTCAACTTTCTTTCATGAAAACCCACAAATACAACAGTCTTGTCAAGAAGATACAGCAGTAATGTTAACCTAAAGGGTAAAGATTCTAGATCTTTGTGTAATTGACCATTGTGGATCAGGTACATATAGAGTTTACTTGATCTCGTCCATCTACATCTTGACCTCAAGGAGGGTGAGTTGATAAGTATTCACAAAAATCATTGTCTTCTAGGGGTCGTCTTTCAGACTTAACTCTTCCATACCCAAAGGCGGCTTGCTTTGACGAGGCCTTCCTATGGGGGTTCTGGTGTCGCCTTGTCGCTTGTGTTAGAGCAAGCCCATCACCTGTTTTTTTTTTTTTGTTTGTTTGTTTGCAGACAATGTCACTGTTGTATTTCATTGCTGTCACTGACACAAAAGGTCGCCCTTTTTTTTCTGTCAGTTCCTGTCGGCTGTCAGTGTTTTGGAAGAAGATTGTCACCACATTTTGAGGTTATGTCACCAGTGATGGAAAAACCCCATGGAAGGCCTCAGTTATGACCATCCAACCGTGAATAAAAGGTCATAAGTTTCACCCCTGTTAGGAACACTCTGACTTTTTTTCCAAACATATGCAAGTCACCACTGATAAACGCATTGTTTCTTTAGCTGAGTGGTGTATTTCTTCTGTCGCACAGGAGCTTCTCTCATCAGAGCAATTTTGCAAAAGATATGTGCACAGCCATTATGACCTTGAAGTTGAAGAACAACCATCCGGCATGCTACGAATGTGGTCTGAACCTACTAGCTGGTTTTGTTACTGGGCTTCTTATGATGAACCAGATGCATGGGTTTTTTCAGTAACTCCAAAGCGATGGAAATGTGGCATAGTTCATTTGGCAGATTATGAAACACAAAACCATGCTGACCTGAAGTACAGAGATTTCTTGCGTGCTCTTTACATCCTGTTACGGATACAGAAAGCAGCAGAACCTGAGGAACTACATTTAGACTGTTGTGAGTGTTTTAGTTTTAACATATTACAAAATGTAATATATTATCTGGCTAGGGTTTGTCATGTCATGCCATGTTGTGTGGTGGGCAGGTAGAAGTTACTGTGAAGCTCAGAAAATGGTGAACACAATAAATGTTTATAGGGTGTTATTGTGTTGCAAGGAAAAAGCCACTAAGGTGTGAGAAAACTAAACTGCAAACAGCAATGGTAAGTAGTTTGTGGCTGTGAGGTTTACTTGCCTATCCTGAACTTAACTGTGATTGGTCACAACACAACCAACATTCCTGAAGCTTTTTCACTGTTTTGTGCATTTGTCAGTGGGGAGCGGCAGTTTGTTCCTCTAGTTTTTGTGGCTTGTGTATTTCAAGTAAATATGTGATGTCTTGCTAAAGAAATTAAGTTTTGTCACAATCACTTAACAGCTCACTCACCAAAACTGAAAAAGACAAAATTATTGGCTTTATGAGGATTGTTTGATTTCTTATGTTGAAACCTGAAAATGCTGCTGATCAATTAGCTTCTGTTGTAAGGCCTGCAATATCCACTGGGTTTATACCAAGTTCCCTCCCCTCCCCCTTGAGTCCCCCCCACCCACCCCAGTAAGAAAAACCAGTTGGTAACAGCCACTTTTCTTAAATACTGATCATCTGAATGAGTTTATAAGGTTTCAAATTTGTCTCTCTGTAGGTGCATGGGGTAATGAGGGTGTTGGTCTCATTAACGTCTGCCTGTTTCCTTGGAACAAAGATTCCCTCCCCACAGCTGACGAGATCTGTTCGATGTTCAATTTTCATCCGGAAATGCACAAAAATCCCATGGTGGTATACGAAATACAGAAGGTGAAGGTCGATTTGGAGTCAGACCATGGAGAAGGAATAGCTCATGTGGTGTGGAATACACTCCAGACAACCTACAGAGCTGATGTTAAAAAAGCATGCAGGTTTTTTGAATGGCTTGAGAAGATTTTTACACCAATGATACGGGTTGGAATTGGTTGCGATCGGATGAATCCAATACCAACTTTTATTTTATCCCGTATTGCATCTGGGTGGGTAGGTGGGGTTTTATCGTTTGCAACATGCACTTAAAGGGGCAGTATCATGGGCATTATCACGATTTGGGGTCAAAATTCACTAAATGTGAACCTTAAACTTGGTTAATATTAGGCTCATTTCTAAATCACTGATTTCAAGAAATAACTTGAATCTAGAGCAAATGAATGAGCTGAAATGTGCCACAAGCGATTTTTAGCAAGTTACACGTGGAAAACTTGAAAACATTTTCAAGTTTAAACCTATCTTTGTATTGGTCACCTGCCACTTAAAACAGCTAAAAACAGTTTCTTTGCATTGCATTAGCCTTTTAGAGGAATTTTGGGCCTTATCTTGCCGCTGCCGTCAACCAAAACTTGTTGTTTGGGTTTTCAATGTGCTACTAAAAATACCGTAATACTGTCGAATAGACCTTTTAACGGTTAATGACGCCATATTGGTTGAGGGGCAAACACGGCTAAAATTCCAGTGAAAGTATGGGATTTTGGCCCGCTGGGACGCTTTGGACCGCTGGGACGCCGCTATGAAAAGGCCGATTTCCAACATTTTCCGCTGTTTTTGTTAATATTATTGATATTATTCACCCAACAGAAGATTAGGCCAGTAAAGGAGGTATGACGTCCGTATATTTGTATTATAAATTTTCTCATGTCGATTCTAATTTCGCGGCAATTTACGTAATCTTGAAGAAATGATTATGAAGTGCGGGTTAGAAATGAGCTGAAGAAATGATCCTCGCACTTTCTGGACAATTTAAACAATTGTCCCTTATATGCACTTGAAAAATTCAAGTGACTCCAACGGGATTCGAACCCGTGTGGCTTCATAGCTCAGTTGGTAAGAGCACTGCACCGGCATCGCAGAGGTCGTGGGTTCGAATCCCGTTGGAGTCACTTGAATTTTTCAAGTGCATATAAGGGACAATTGTTTAAATTGTCAAGTGCATATAAGGGACAATTATTTAAATTGTCCAGAAAGTGCGAGGATCATTTCTTCAGCTCATTTCTAACCCGCACTTCATAATCATTTCTTTCATTCATCATTCCTTTCACGGGAAAACACGCTTGAGCCCAACAAATTGACCTGCTCTCAACTGTGTGGCTTCATAGCTCAGTTGGTAAGAGCACTGCACCGGCATCGCAGAGTGGATAGGCTCGTTTTAATATAGGCTTGTTCCGAGATCGGCTTGTTCAGAGATTGACTTGTTCAAATCTAGAGAAAAATTCCGCGCGAATACATGGTAACATATTAACTGCGCATGGGCATATGCAAAGTATATGCTAATTTGAGCGCGTCTACAGAGGTCGTGGGTTCGAATCCCGTTGGAGTCACTTGAATTTTTCAAGTGCATAGAAGGGACAATTGTTTAAATTGTCCAGAAAGTGCGAGGATCATTTCTTCAGCTCATTACATAATCTTATTTACAAGGATTTGTATGAAATCTTCAAAATACGTTTACAGTCGTTGTAGCTTGAATCTGTTCTTTATATTTCATGAAAATAATGTCAGTACAAATGACTTTCAAAAGACATTTTGGTTGTCAAAACACTGCTTCCGCAGCGAAGTTACAGAGGTTCGAAGTCGGCCAAAATCCCGTACATTCACCGTAGGGTAATTTTAGTCGTGTTTGCCCGCCAACCAATATGGCGTCATTATCCGTAAAAAGGCCTGTTGTGTCAGCATGGCAGTGTTATGTTGTGAGGATGGCCCAGAACACGGTAGAATTTTTTTTACCTCGGGATTTGAAATAGGCAACTAACAGTGTACTAAAAATAAGAACATTTGCAAATCACTACACAGCCAAAATTATTTCCACCATCACTTGCTTTCCATTGCCCTAACTAAATATGTTGTGCTTGCATGGCTTATTTTTTCCTATAAGAAAAATCTGTGGAATTAAACTTAAAGAGAGGCAGGCCATGTTCGCTGCAAAGGATACTTTTTATATGGTGTCCCATAACTTTCTGAATTATGTTCGGAGAAAAGTTATAAGGGAAAAGTGTCCTCGAGTTCACGCACCCTAGCTAGGGATACTAGTAATTGTAGTCGGTGCCTTTTGCTGATGAAAACATGTAAGTCGACACTGCTAGATTTGAACGTAGAGCATGCACTTTTCACTGCTTAGGTGAATGGTTATCTCGAAGATACGAATTGTCAAGTCTTGAAGGATCAAATTTTCCAGTCATTTTATAACTGTAACTCATTTGGGCAACCACTTCACCTTGTGAATTTTTTGGAGCTCCTGTGAACCACGTTTTCATGGCCTCTAATTGAGCTGTTTCAGAATCTTCAATAAAGGAGTCACTGTACGTAACTTGTATTCCCAAGTCATCCTCAGGCGTTTTTACGTATTGCAGTGGCTTAGTGCGAATGAGGGACACCTTTGTGGTCAAGGTCAACAGGAAACCATTGTCGTGATGTGAGAGGAAGTTGATTGACCGCACGAAAAAATGTTCTAGCTGCTGAGTAGCCAAGCAGTGAAGAAGGTCGTCAAGGAGACCCAGAAAACAGATAGCCGAGTTGGAATTTTCCCAGAAATCTTCAGGGTGTTTTTCGCACGCCCAAAGCATGATGGTCTTGAGATGGTAAGAACTGAGAATCTTGGGAATCGACAGGTGCTCTTTGAATATCTCCTTCAGGATGCGATAGCATTCAATGCGGCAGCTGCCATCTGGAATCAGAAGATGATCGTAAGTTATTTTTCTTCCATCAGGAAATGCGTATCCTCCTCGTGGTTTCGGAAAACAGGAAAATAGAATTTTCTCAGCTTTCGAGAAAGAGATTCTCCATTCTAATTCAGGATCGCCGTGAGTTGAGGCCTTTGGAACCAAGTATACGCCACCATTGGTTACTTCTGCTACGACCTTTTGATCTGGCCACTTGCGAGGTCGCGTGATCCACTCCTTGGCAGAGATGGGCCATTCGTTCCAGTCCAACGCCAAAACAAAATCAAAACTGAAAGTAACTTGGGTTCCGCTGCTGTCTCTAAGATCCATGACGACGGTGACCGCTGGCCCGTTGACTTCAAATCTATAAACACATTTCTCTCCAAACGAGCTATTTCGAAAAACTTCTTTAATCCGTACTTGGAGCACTTGGACTATTTTCGCTGAGGACAAAAATACTTCATCTTGGCGTTCAGTTACGCAATCTCGCCAAGTTTCTTGAAGATTGATGTCGTTCAGACGAATCCACGAATGACCCTCAGATATCGCCGCTCCATTCTTTTCTGAATTTCCGCCTTCCATGACGGAAATTCGTCTAACAGTCTCCTTGCAGTCGACCGCCAGTGTTTTTATTAAGAACAGAAAATCGTATTCTTGTTCAACCGTCTCATCCTGAGAGTGCTTTCTATACAAAGACACTCCTTCTGTGAAACTTCCAGACTGAATAACTTCCAAGTCGAAACGGAAATCCAGCTCTTTCACTTTAGCCGGAAGTTCATTCTGTAAGAAGTTGTCTATTTCATATCGAGCGTTGATATCGCCAAAACCAAGAACTGATTGACCTCCAGGGACTTGGAAAGTTAAGTTGGATCGGTATCGCGACCAAAGCTTCCTCCTCAGATCACCCAGCCTTACACCGGATCGAAAATCGATGGACATAGCGAACGCTTCCTCAGTGTAGCTTCTCGTACGTTCACAAATTCGTCACCAGTACCCTGTGGTATCAGGACTGGGCGCGCAATCATCTATGGGCTTGTTGAGGTCAATAATTGTTGTGTTTACGTCACGCTCGACCAGAGGCTGGGTTGTGCCTAAATCATACCGTCTAGAGGGACAGCCGAGAAGTACTAGGAACGAATATCCGATTCGGTCGGCTTTCGGAAATTCTCGGCAAATCCAATATGGCGACCTGTTGGCCTTCTTTTCTTTACGGAGTAATATATCGAGGGGACAAAGCACGCGTCGAAAAAAAAA
>BLFK01001094.1:3799607-3812107 GCA_014634185.1 Astreopora myriophthalma
AGAGTAGACAACCAACAAAAAGCTCAACCCACATATGGCATCATCCACGATTTGAACTCGGCCACATTGGCGAGAGGCGAGTGCTCTCGCGAGTGCTCACTGTTTCGGAAAAAAATTCTGTATGCCTCATTAACGTTTTTGCCACTCAGAAATTTTGCAGTTTTTGATGGTTGATATTTCCTTAGATATTGCTTTCAAAGAGTTCAAAATTGCAGAGTATGCTCTAGCTTAACCAACTCTTTCAACTTAATTTGGATAAACAGCGACCCTTTCTATGGGTTAACTCGTATGCTAATGAGCTAAAATGTAAACAATGACCAGCAAAGATGGCCCTATGGGCTTTTATCACGCGGTAGCCATGTTGATTAGGAACAATAGATCTCGTACCCCAAGCCTCGAGTTGATAAGTTTGAGAGCGAGTTTCGGGTAAGGGAGAGGGGGGGAGAGGGGGGGAGGGGGGGAGGGGGGCAAAACAAAGGTTTTCTTTCCTCGGAACTCACAACGGCCGCCTGTGATAAAGGCGGATTTGTTTCGAATTCTGATTGGTTTCATAAATTGTTTGCGTGTATTGTGATTGGCCAAAATAATTACTTTGGCTTTGTTTAACGACAACTCCTTTACTTCATTTTGCTTGAGAGTTGACTGAGTCGTCTTACCGGCTTTATCACCGACTTTCTCCGGACCAAACATATGGCTGAATTCTTTGTCAGGTGAAAAAAAGTTAAAAAGCAGCGCGCTTCCTTTAAGCAGCGGGTTGGAGCACAAATACTGCAAAAAAACAATTAAGAAAACATCGCCAGGATTAAAGTAAATTGCGTTGACAGCGTATAGAGTGCAAATTAGCGACTGCCAATCGTACCTGTAAATATTTCTCAAATTGTACGCGGCAGGCTTCGAAATAATTGGACAAGGTCTTCTGTGAAATGGACCTTGACGAGTTCCGTTTAGCTGGGAGAAGCGAGTCGTCGATCTCACCTGTAAAAGGAGATCAACAAGTTCGCTATAGCTCCAGTAGATCCTCAAAAAACAAACAAACAAACAAAGCAAAACAAAGAAACAAAAACAAAAGCGTGATCTTTTCATGCCTCGCTACTATGAGGTTGGAATCATAAAAGTTACTCGCCCATACCGAGCCGATCCCGGATATCAGCCGAGACCTCAAATGTCTGATCGTTTAGCCACCGTGGCCAACACGGCTGTCACACGACGTTGGACGAAAATGTTTGATCGTTTAGCCGCAGCTTAAGACAACAACGCCCAAGTAAGCGTCGTGTTTCTTTCTGGTTTCCGGCTTCGGTTCTTTCTAAGGTATATGTCGTGGCGCAAAAAAGAAAAGTGAATCACTTGGAAAATCAGTAGTTCGCAAGTCTTCTCTCAGGTGTCACACGTATTGGAGCATTGGGGGTTTATGCGCATGCGCCGATCAAATCCTTAAAAGAGAGGGAAAAATACAGCCAGTATCGGTACCTCTGGACATTTAAGCCTGAGTGTTGTACCATAACCAGTCTCCTCGAGATTTCGGCCCGAAGATTGCTTACACCAGCCCGACAGTTCCTCGCTGCCTTCAGATACCCGTCCACGACAGCCCATCTATCCCCCGACAAGGCAAAGGGGGGGGGAGAAATGTCGGCACCTAGACCACATGTAACGGATCCCTTTCGTACTTACAGCTCAGTCCCGTTGTTACTTTAGACTAAGAATTCGAGTGATTTATATTTTTGTCAAGTAGTCGTTGTGTCTTCCATGTGGTACGCATTTGGGTACACTTACACGGAGTTGCAAACTTTGCGCATGCGCATTTGATAAGAGTGATAAAACCAGCAAATGAAATAAAAGGAACAATTCAATCTCCCGTTAACTTTATAAAAAGTTGTCCCACAATTTTGTCGTATAACTTATAAGGACGATTGATTTGTCAAACATGATTCCAAGACAGACTTGAACCGGTTACACCCGGACTCCCTCAACTGCTAGTTTCACAACAGGTTGCACAACAAACAATGTCCTACCGTGGAATTCCTTTAACTTGCTCTGTAGAACAAAGAACTCTTTATACCTCCTAGAAATAAAAGCGGGAGAGCTGCTAAGGATCTTATGAAAGCATATAAAAGCCTATAAAAGCCATTCCAAGAAAGCAGCAATTTGTATCAACAGTGCAGAATACTTTGGTCGCCTTTGTTTACATTTTTTTCCGTACACATTTATATATTTCTTCAAGTCCCGCACGCGACAAAAGCCGTGTTTATACTTCCAATTAAATAGCCTTGTTGAAAGAAAAAAAATGACTATAAGGTCTGTTACGAACTAGTTTCCAAACAACGAGGATCTACAAGTCAAAATTTTTGGATTCCCTTCGTACCAAAAAAAAAAAGAAAGAATTTTCACCAAGTTAACGGTGAATTCAACCGGAACGACAAAAGTAACGCAACTACGAAGGACCCTACCGCGCAACGTCCCATCTTGAAGCTGCAACAAGACAAAAGAACACTTTAGTACTACCAATGTAGCTTCAACATCGACTTCGTTGTTTTTTAGGTAAATACAATTAAATAAACAGCGTTAGCTAAATGGCGGTATAGATCGTTTTCAGTCACGTGACCAGCGGCCATATTAATTTATTTACTGAAACAAAGGAAATGTTTGCCTAATAGTGGAGTTCAATTCCCCGAGGACTGTTTTGGGACACCAAAATGGCCGCGGTTTCTTTGTTAAGTACACCAATATGGCCGCCGTGACGTCATGTGAAAACGATCTATTGAAATAACAACATCATATAGAGGTTACTTTTGTTATGAGTCATTCAGTTTTGCCTGGGAACCAACTGAGCTTCCCATGATAGTGAACGTTTGAGAGACAAAGGAAGAAGTCGAATCTTCGGCTAAGAGCAATTGTCATTAAAGAGGGCGGGCCTGTATATTATAAAGAGCAACTGGCACAAGATATCAACCGATATAACGGCTAGACAATTGGCTTTCAAGAAAAGTAAAGAACCTATATTTATAAACGGTGGTAAATATTTGAAAGCTACAATCTAGGAAAAAATTAGTTGAGACTCCCAGAAAAGAAACCTTTTCGTTCAACACGTGAATTATTCCATCTCCACAGATAATATTGCGTACCCCTTTCACCATTTAAATGTCCACAAAGTATGGTTCAACGTCGAAAAGGCGGGCTAGGGGTCGCTATAGACGAGATTTTTTTTTTCAACTAGGAAAGGAGACCCTTGGATGAAAAGTGTTTGTTTCGCCCAAATGTCTCAACAGTTTTGTCCCTCGTGATTGTAGAAGCTTGCGGGGCAGTGTAAAGAAGAAATCATTCAAAGGCGAGTGTGAAGTTGAATTCAGGAGCACCGAACACAAATGCAGTTAGTTCTTCAGAGAGGAATTTGAAACAGGCACATTCGTTCAAATCCAAATCCAGCGATCTCACCACTGGGCCATGCCTTTGGGCTCCTCGACTTTAAGTATTTTTCTCTGAAGAGTAGCTTGGTGTCTTCAATGAAGGCGCAAATAATGAACTGCTTATTAAAAAATAATAATAATAATACAATTCGCTTGGAGATATTCCTTCATGAAAATTGCAATATCCCTCGTTGAAAGCGAGATGCCAGCCCCCGAAAATGTCAAGTGATTTATTATATTGAGCTTACTCTTTTGGCTTGCAACAGTGTCTCTTATAATTAAACGTTTTCTCAATATTGTCACTGTTGTATTTCTGACGGTGACTGCTTGTTCCAAGAGCAAGTCTCAAGTCCCGGAAATTTACGCGCTTTTGTTACCCTCCGAGCCAAAAAGAAAACGTTTGGCTTGTTCTGTTCAAGTAGTCGCTTTTTTCGGCCACCGGGTTCAACTTGGCGTTTCTGGCGGATTTGCACAACAAAACGCATACCTCATTTGTTATGCAGATTGGGAAAAATTGGCAGTAAAAGCAAGAATCAGATATAGACCATCTTACATAATAGGACTGCATCTTTTTTTTTTAAATTCAGCTTAGATATACCGGTAACTGCGGTGCATAATGATGGCCTACGAAGAAATAAGGGACCGACTTGAATCCCTGGGCCAACAATTAGCTTTTGCCGAGAGCAGGCTTACAAGGAACGAATCAAGATTGCAAGGCTCAATTCAACGAACGAAGTTGGTTCAACGATCGGCGAATAGCTTGGAGGAAAAAATCGGAGAAATAGCACGGAATTTGGCAAACGCAGAGCAAATGGTCAAGACAACGGACGACAAGTTTGCGATGGCGAAGCAAACGCGTCTAAGAAGTTGTTTGAAACGAAGAATTAGAAAGCAGTGAAAACAATTCAGATAACGTTGCCATAGTTGAAGCTGGAATTAGTAAAGCATTCTGGTTAATAGCAAGATAAACTGGACAGTATAGTTCACTATGCAAGGAAATATGCTTATCCATTTGGGTGGAAAAAAAAAGCTGAACGCGGAGGCCAGAACGTACTCATGTTATACTGTCTGGATAATCCAAGAAGCATTTTCTTTCAGTTGACAACGACGCTGCGAGAGAGAACGACTTAAGCTGTGGTATTGCACGTCTTGAGTTGAGCTAAATTCGGTCATTTATGCTCCCTTGTTTTCGATGAAAACTCTGGCGGAAAGCTGAACATCTCTGGAATTGAGAAATCAGTGTGTGTTTGACGGGGAACACGAATCATATACGTCAAAACAGCGAGCCTTTCGTCTCTGAAGTTTTGAGGGAAACTTTTAAAATGTAATTTTAAGCATAGTATTGGTGAGTGTATATTAAGAAAGCCTTCGCCTGGGTCCTTAAAATGCAACATTAACCTCAAATGTTTTTCGTTGTCACTATAAATCTCTCATGCACCTACAACAAACTGAACATATTGCCGTTTCCACCTCGAAATTGCGCTTTTGATGCGCCGTAAAACTTAGCAAAACTAGCAGTCATTTGAACCAAGACCGAGCCAGTGAGGGACATGGGTCAATTCTTGGAATGAAGTCACAAACTGCTTTGTAACGCAAAAATTCTTTCAAATCTGAAATGCAAAGCAGTCAGGAATAGACCCATGCATCTCACTAGCTCGGCGGTGAAACAAATGACTGCCACTTTTGGTAACTGCACGTAACTTGTACGTAACTCATTAAAACTGAGAAGTAGCGAAATATACGTCTCATGGCGTTGAGATTTAACTTTTGCGAAATAAACTCTTTGAGATTTGCTGCACTTTAATAATTAGCTATGCAACTCTTGCGAACGAAAATTCTCGCATTATTTGCAGAGAAGTCCCTTGAATCCTGTTTTCGTAAATCAAACGTCAACGCTAATTTTTCAACCACTTTCAGATTCTGCTGCTTTGTTTTAAACGACCAAATCAAAACTTTCGAAAGATGAATGAAAAGAGTCTATCAACTCCAGGAGACCGTACCGCCCTCACTTCTTAAGGTCGCAGTGTCCAAATCTGAATTTCTTACCTTCCGTTATATCCTTTCTGTCAACTGATATTATGAAGATACATTTCTGTAAGAGACAGAAATAAAAGTCCGTTACGCGCTTTGACCAAAGACGGAAACAACTCAAATCACACCTTAAGCACACCGCACCTGTGAGGAAAGAGCTCAGAAAATTGCCTCGCGAGTACGTTACCTCAGCAGTTTCGTTTCTGTGCGCATGTTTGATATTTTCCTTAAGGGCTCAAAAAGCGAAAATGTCACCAAAACTTAACCGCACACGACAGGAAACGACTGAGCTAACTGGCTCGCGAGGATTTTGCTCAGTTCTTTTCTCACGAGTGTGGCGGGCTTTTGGCTCGGATTACCTCGAGTTGCGTTCGGCTCTAGTGCGAGAGCGGAATCGACTGGCGTGCTAAATTACCTGGCCTATGAACCTATAAGCCTGGCTGCCGCTAACCTCATTTTGATACAATCCTCTCTGACTTTCTTATGTAAACACGTATTAGCTAGGAACGTTTTTCTAAATAAGGTCACAAGCAGCCTTGCTGCCATTCATGGGCCAGGTCACTGGGCAAACAACTCTACAAGAGTTAAGCTGCGAAAAAAAAAACCAAAACAGAGACAACACTGCACCTGTTTCGTCTCCATGATCACGTGGGGAATGGTTATCTTCCACATGCTAAGATCACGTGACTCTCCTTCCTCTACGTCTTCTTCTTCTTCTCCGCTTTCGATATCACATTCCTATCAACAAGTAAATAAAAACATTGGGTGTATACGGGAAATTACTTCATAGGAAACTCACACTGATCGAGTCACTGTCGTTCACACGGTAAATCAGCCACCGTAAAAAAGATTTAAAAAATAGCATCGCTTCGAGCCTCAGCCCTTCGTCGGAAGGCTACGAATGGCTACGAAAGGCTGCGAAGGGCTACGAAGGGCTACGAATTGTTATACGAAGGGCTACGAAGGGTTACGGAGAGCTACGAAAGGCAGACGATAGGCTGACGATCGAAACGTCAGCTTTTGAATCTCTTTACCGAGTAGCCAACCTACCTTGCTGATTAACTCAGCTGATACAAAAATTCTGTTAGTAATATATATTTTTTTTTAATTTACCGGAGGTGTGTCTGGAATATCAAACGGGTCATCCTCAAACGGTGAATCATCTGTTGATGAAAAAATGAATTTGAAAAACGTGTGGACATTCTCTAATGATCGCTATGGAGTTACAGTAACAACGAAATGAAACAATACTGTGGTCTGAAAAGGGGCTAAATGGTAAATAAACTTACAGGGCAACCAGCACAGTTTCTCAGAACTGGTCTGATATCTTTCTACTTTTACAAGTGCATGCGGAGTGCCTCGCGAGTAACAAGTTGTTTTAAATAGTATTTCCGGGGGTCGCGGTTCGTAGTCACCAAGTACTGACCTACCTTTGCTTGGATTCATAACTTTATCTTTGAGTTTCCCCGCCAGCCTTGAAAACTCCGCCAAAGGATCGAACTTTTTCTTGGAAACCCTGCAATAAAATTGACATTACAAACGAAGAAACGAAGACGTTACAGTGCTACAAAGATCGCTTCTCGTTTTCCTTCAAATTTCGACAGTGTGTTTGCTTAACACGCTGAAGACTCTCTAGCTACTTGAATTGTTTGATTTAACGGTCCGCCATTACTCACGTTCAGAAGTGACCGGTATGGCCTTAGAGAGCTGGATCGAGAAGAAGGACCTCATACACTCACTGGTTTAAATTTGCAGAGTGTGAACTGATGCAGCTTATCAAATGCGCAGAACACTAGTTTCAGAGTCTGAAAGCCCAAAAATCCCATGCTGCGTACTAAATCAGCCGCGTATACACAAACTACACTGTTGACCCAAAGTGAGTGTATGACGTGAGCCCTCTCTGTGCTGGGCGGTCAGCATTAGATAACACAGGGGTAAAGTAGATTTCTGCGCCCTCAATAATGACAATCGCTATTAAACCCCTAACCGTTGCCCCTCCCGCTGGTCACTGAATCTACATCACCAGTAGCCTATAACCCGGAGCGTACGTTTCTCACAGGAGCCTTGCTAGCCAATCTTGGACGCGTGCGGACTGGAACTGAACTTTTCGCGTGAAAAATATGTCTTTAAATAGCTTGGTCTGTAAAAATACTGTAACATAGCCCTAGTATGGGACTTGTGCGCTCCGGGTATGGGCTCCAGACCTCACCCTATCTTATTTAAGCTAACCGTGCTGGGCAAGCTAGCACATCTCAGGGATACCGCTAACTCCTGGCATTTTTGGTAAGTTTCAAGATTACCGGCCGTTGCACAAAAAGCAATTTAGAATGCTTACCTTGAAGTTGGTTTGTATAACGGCTTAGCGGGAAGACGACTTCCACATAGCATAGAAAAGTACTGCGAGGTAAAAAATAATTACATTCCATTTAGCAGATATGAAACATTACTGCTTTTACATAGGGCGGTTTTCAACTGAGTGTCGCCAGGGCAAAACCTAAACCAAGGCAATCAGTTTGGCCAATAACCACAGAAGGATATCTAGTGAGGCTATGATCCTCGCAGTTATGAACGCAATTTTAGCAGCATGAAAAAATTCAGGACTTCAAAGGGGGTTTGAACCCGTGAGAACGGGTTTAAACCCCGTTTGAAGGTCACGCGTTCAAACCCCGTTGGAGTCGTGGATTTTTTCAGGCTTGTCTACGCAATTGCTGCTAAAATTGCGTTCATATCTGCGAGGATCATAGCTTCACTTGATTTAATATCCGCAGTTCAATATATGATTCATTTCATATATCATTTCGTTAGCGGGATATCTTGCTAGCAGTCTCCTAGTCTGAGGAGACATTGACAGTGACAGAGTAAATACCAACTAAGAGCTCGCCATTACTAAATATCACAGGAAATAATTCCTTGTCCGTCTATATTACCTCGTGCCAATGCAACCAAAACTGCGTCAGTTTATAAAATAACTGCAATTCGGTTATTGTAAAATTTTACTGTAGTGTGAAAACATAAAATTCGTCGTTCTTGACACTGCTTTATTTTTTATAAGTCTGTGTCGGATTGCCACCGAGTTTGAAGACGATGCAGCAGCAAAAACTTACATCATCACTCTGGTAAAATAGGGGAAGAAATGTTGTCTCCAGAAGATTGTAGGCATATTCACATGCTCTGCAATGTAAATTATAACAACTGGCATTTAACATTCAGTTGTGGAGTCAAGAAACCTCACTTATCATCGGCTGTCGTTACACGAAGTTATTTTAAAGAAATGTAAAATACGATGTTTTCAAGGGAAAATCCTCTTTAACCGATTTTACCCTCGGGAACACCCTTCTTGATAAAGTTTCATGGTGAAGAAACGGAACACAATGGTAAATGCACAAGGAAGTTTATTCGGGTAACCACATTCAAGACCTGGTTTACAAATTTTCTCGGGCGAAAGACAGTCGGCGCGGAAAACTTACCACCTTTTAATTTAGTTTCTCTGTTTATTACAACGCCGTCTGAACGAACTTACCGAGACAATAATGTTGCCATTTTCAATCTTTCCATAGTGTCCACAGGGCTATTTATACCTACAATGGACAACAAAGGACAGACGGAGTTAAAATCTTGAGTCAACCTTCTCTCAAGTAGATATATTTTTCGATATGTTTTTTCCCGCAAATAATATTGTTTCAACATGCACGCTTTGACGGCCTATTTCTATGGAAACAGTGCCATTGTCTTCGATCTTTTCTGATTGGACAGATCTGAGTGGTGGCGCGCGAACCCCCCTTGAATGTCGGGAGCTCCTAATCACGGGCTCCTGTCCTAAAACAATGCACCATCATTAACACTTACAAGCTTTCAGTCCTTCAACGATTTCAGTCTCAAAATTTATTCTGTCAACTGCACTGGTGTCGAAATAAGAACGGAATATTTCCTTAACCTGGCGAGAAAAGTAGAATACGCGCCATAAATTAACTCAGAATTCAGCACTAGTTTAATACATCGACAAAACTTCTCTTCATTAGAAGAATTCTCTTCATTCATCTTCATTGCCCAAACCTTGCCCTTACCTCTTTTAAGAGCGATTCTTCCTCCGTCTTTGTTAGTTCGGGCGAGAAAACGCGCTTATTAAAGTCCTCTGTCAAGAACATCAATGACAAAATGAAAAGTCAAGTTAGTTCAAGAAGCAAATACTTGGAGAAAATTCAAAACAAGTAAAATAAGGGCGAAACATGAACTTTATGTACTTTGCGATAACGTTTGAGTGGGGTAAAGAGATGAGTAAAAGCCATTCTTCCATTCCAAATACTGTGATTAATATGTCACAAAAAAAACGAGGAATTTTGACACTGACGGCCTAAAAGTGATTTTTTTCATTTCGTGTTGTCATGGACAACTTTCTAGTTAGACATTTCATTCAGTAGCCATTCTGCTTTCCTGACGTACCAACGGTTAGGCAAAACTGAAGAATGCTTAATGCTCCTTCACTTTTCATAAACTGCATGAAAGGGAAAAGCGCAGCCTGCGAATGGAGGATGTCTGCTATTGACAAGTGTAGCGCCTGTAAACAGAAGCACACAGTGTAGTTACAAAACAGCACGCTGCAATATTCGTAATAGCAACAGTGAGGCAGGCTTTCTTTTTTTCTCGTGAACTGCCAATTATTTTTTTATGTAACTTCTCAAAGGAGTCAAAGTGTGCGAAAACCTAATAATATCGATGATGATGAAGAGGAAGATGACGAAGAAGGCGGAGAAGGCGACGATGGCGAAGATGACGACGACGAAGATGCGACAGCTACAACGCCATGCCGACGACGGCGGCGACGACACTGCCGATGACAAAATGCCGACGATGAAGCTGGAAATGATGCCGACAATAACGCCAACGACGAAGACGCGGACGCCGACGCCGACGGTAATGATGACGAAATTAATAATTACAATATTTAACCAGGGAACCCACTCGCAAACGGCGGTTTTAAAGAGGCCAATTTCTATATATAAACACTCACTCTACTGTTAGACAAAAGGCATCATCTCTATGCTCCGGGTAAAAACTCATACAAAAGGTGAAATTCATTTTTTCATAAATACATAGCAGTTAAAAAACTGAATTGCGTATTTATCTTCATTATGTAAGTAAATACGCAATTCAGTTTTTTAACTGCTACGTATTTATTAATGAATAAACTTCAAACTACAAAATCCCTCCTTCATTTCCTAGAGCGTTGAAGTCGTGTTGAACTTTAAAATATAGAAATTGGTCTACGTAGACTTACCGAATTTATTAGAGGAGCTCTTGGTTTCCCAAATTTTGCGAGTAGAGGTACTTTCGCACTTGCTGGTTCATCAGAGGCAACCATCTGAGTCACAAGTTGTGCCACAAAAGGAGAAACATTACAGAGGTGCTTAAATTCTATACACAGTCCTTAGTGTTCTCGTATGGCAAATGCCGGCCACACTAAAGGCGCTTTCTACCATCGAAAACGAAACTTTTTGAAAACGCTCTCTTGAGCGGATAAATTCGAAAACGTCGTCAAAAATGAACTTCTTGAAAACGCAGGCCTCAGTTTAAGGCCTCTTGACGGCATGCGTTTGTTCTACCAAGCATTTAGTGGAAGAAAGGAAGGCAAATTTGAAGAAAAATAATTGCATTCTAAAATTCAGTTTATCTGGATTGCTGTCAACGGGCACTTAGTGACTAATGCGTGGAAAATATGAAGTTCAACAACCGTGTGCCCTTTTCACCCTCGTTCATGTGAACGGGGCTCATCTTTAGTCCTTTCAAATTACACACTACCTTTAACTTTGCTAAAATAAGATGCAGTATCGTCTGAAATCATTAGAACACTTCTGGTCGTTTCCTGAGAATAACTCTGAAACAACTCCATCTTTATTTTATTTATTTTTAATTATTATTATATATTTTTTTTTAACAGCAAGTTGCAATTTTTGAATCATGTACTTACTGGTTCTTTGTCTAAGAAAAGTAGAAGAAGGCTGTTCACAAAATCCTTTGAGGAAAGAAAAGATTAAAGACAGTCATGTTAATTGCAAAATTGAGAGATTAGACAATTCACCGCAAGTGACTTGATAACGAGTTACTCTTGCTATGAAGAATTCACATATTTATTTCTACATGTACTTACAGGATCTGAAAGCTTGTCCGTTGCGGTCAGCAACACTGCACTGGCCAACAATTCCCGCAGTAAAGACACAAGGCTCCTGAAATTTACCAAATTCAACTAAGTGCTAATTTACAGTGGACACCAAAGGCCAGTTCAGTGTGGATGACTCTATCATACATATGTAAGAAAAAAACTCTCTGGCATCATTGACCCCTTGGTGAATTAAGTGTTAAAGTTAAACCAACAGCGACAACAGGCAACAAAGAAGAGCAACAATGAGATCAGCCTCAAAGGCTGGCTGCAAGGCATTGCAATGCCAAACTTACTTGCACTGTAAGGAATGGGGTGGCAATAGGAAAGGAATTATAGAATCTGACAGTTTCCTCAAATACTGAAGCTCCATTGTCCGATTCTGCAATGCACAATGCATTCTAGGACTGAAGTGTTCAAGAATAGCTGTCTGAGTGCTGGTTGATGGAGACAGTGCCCCTGGACAAGGAAAAAAATTTAATTACAAAGGTAATTTTCTTTGAAGATTTTGTATCACTTCTATGGAAACTTCTTTCTTACTAAGGTTTCAAATTATTTGAAATGGGTAAAGAACGTTTTTTGGCCTTTTTTCTTTGTCTTTGCAGGGGTTTCAACAGAGGCAGGCTTCCAGGGGACTACTGCTGTGTGCTTTGTTTCTCAGTGCTGAGTTGTTTTCCATATAACTCACTGAGCTACAGCCTACAGGGGCTACCGTGGACAGCTACTTGAAAAGTTATTGAAAACACAGAAGTTTAATCCTATTATTTCTTGTTATTATCATTTAACAAAAATTTTAATAACCTTTCTCTTTAGCTGTAAGGTACATCTCTAAATGCTTTAAGCCTTCTTTTCCAAGAGTACCTGTCACTAAAGTTGGAATATCAATCTGACAAGAAAGTGAGAAACAAATTACG